>SWBH01000140.1:0-19123 GCA_024195465.1 Aureobasidium sp. EXF-8845 | reverse complement strand
CAAGCGTTGTGGACCAGGCCAAAGTGTAGAGCTCCTTCCGCATGATCCCAGGCAGGCAGACTGACGAGGACTTCGTGGGTGCTAGGGTGATGGACATGTAGCGTATGATTGGGGAGTGGTCTGCGAACTAGGAAGGCGTATTCCTGCGGAAGCGGCGGTGGGAAGATGTCGCTAGGTTGGCGAAGCACTATTGAGCCTGAAAGAACAGTCATGCTGTGCGTGTCCACAGCCTTCACAATCGAGCAGGCCGTTGTCGCTTCTTCGCTGTCAGTCACATGCTGGGCCGTTGTTTGGGTCGCCAAGATGATTGAGTGCATCCTGGAGTATGTAGGCTGACTTGCTTGGCACACTGCCCCACAACACGGACCCACGCGTGTCGCGTTACCGATTACGCAAAGAACGTGATCCGCACGCTGATTCTGTTCCTGTCAGGAATCTCGTCATGCCATGTCTCTAGGTGACTGTAAAACGCCCCTGTGCTGCCTCTTGCGCTTGGCCGTCGTTCCCAATATCAAATTTGCCCCTCCTGTAGATTTACAGGACTCTCTACCGACGTCGTTCAGAGTAAGAGGTGACGTTTCCGCCTCGGGTAGTCTGTCGGTTGGAGCTTAGACATTTTTATCTTCTTCTTCGCGCGTGCCATCTTTCTCCCCTGCCCTCTGATTGTTGTTCTGTCCAACATCACGCACCCGTAAGATGTACAAGAATATCACAATCATAAGTAGATGTGACGCGTTAGATCAAGCGCATCGCGTAAGATGAGAATATGTGTATTCATATCTGATCACGTTCGTGACCGTGCCGACTACCGTCGAGTGCAATCGTAAGATCGCCTGATCTGCTTACTTGCACGCTTTGTTGCTCCTGATTCATAGCAATTGTTGTCATTTTCACGTGGGTTAGGCGTGCAGAAAGCTTTAGCAAGTCTACGTATCTTGTCTGTTTGTGGCTCGCGGCCCGTCCTGGCTCGGTCCGAAACAACTGTGTGGAAGCAGAATCTATTTTTACTCTGAGCCCATTACTCGCTGCGCGGATGACCCTGACAGATATATCCATAACATTTTGCGAGTGATGAGGCATCAATCCCCCCATATTCTAGCTGTTACATGTCTTGACTTTGAGCCAGATTTCTCCAAACCTCAACTGGAAATTGTTCGAGTGTTTTGATCGCTACAGAATGGCTATGGGATGTACATGCGGAAAGCTTAGGGCCAATCGAATAGTGTCATCAGATTCCGTATCATCCTGGCTTTAACGTTTTCCCGATTCACCACCGTGTCGAATATGATCTGGTTGATTTGTGTTGGGTACCAAAAGACGAGTAGTGTCAAACATATAGTTAATTGAATGTCGTCGTAATTATGTTCCAAAAACACACTCATTTAAGGCCCCAGCTATATATCTAAGCTCTCTAATGTGATACTCTAGCAGAAGACACTCGTGCTAGAGATATCTTTCAGGTCGACCTTGTTCGATAGGCTATCTTTCGGTTCTAAAGTTTGTTCATCTGGTTCACTTCCATTAAGCGAAACCCACTACATGCTAGGAACCTTAAGTCTTCTCGATGCATAGAGTCTATAGTGCCCTATCCTGGTAATTGTTTAAGCAAGGTCTGCACCTATCTAGCTTCTAACAATGATTTGCAAAGTGTCGGCACGAATCGTAGTTGATCATGTATTCATTGTTTCGTTTGTATTAGTTGCTTATAATTAAGGCTACAGTAGATCTGGAGTTCGAAATGGCTACACGGAAGAAGGACCCTACTGCTCCCTTAACCTCTGGATATATGACCATTAAATCCAGTTATCTTAGTGGGTGGTGTGCTGACCAAAGTAATCGAGAGTGTTAAAATCCTGAAGCCAAAAGAAGCTGGACTCGAGTAATAGATTTATTCGCCGCTACTAAGAACCAGACAGAGGTGATAACGAGCTTATTAGTAGATACATGATAATTTATCAATCTTTTATGGAAATGATATCATTATCAGACGTAACAAACGCTCCTCGATCTCGAGGAAAAGTCAGTAGCATATGACAACGGCATACGTGTTTCGATCGCCGATTAGTGCTCCCGACTCAATGTCCGATACGATCTCTCTCTGATCGCATCTTACAGGCAATAAACTTGTCTTGATCCAGTACTGTGCCACCAAACCTTTTGCAAGCACTGAGCACAATATGAGCCTTCGAACGTATGAATAGACTTGACGTATCGTGGTAGCTCTTAGTGCCCTCGCGCTCAGAATCAGCTGCACCTTGCGTCGTTTTCTTGATTACTGCCAATTCGTTTAGCTGGCCACAAAAGATCATATCGCCATCAGGATCTAGTATCGTCAACCATGATATGAGTTCAAAAATTTCGTCCTCAATGAGATCTTTACTCGTGTGAGGCCAGTCAGATTTCGCTGCCAGATGTGCAGATTGAGTTGTTGTCTGGCTGTCGATCAGAGTAGCCAAAGTACGAGCACGCGCAACGTGATACGAGTCTACGTTCAAGTTGTCTAGAGCACCACCAATTAGGAGAAGCTGTGTGATGCAGGTGTAGTGAGCATACGGCCAGCGTTTCCACAGCTCTACGAGCCAGCCCACAACATTCTGCGAGCACAAGACGTGGGGAACCTGTTGTGCAGGAATGCACCGTATGCTATTTGTAGCTATAGCCGGAGGAACGTGAGAGGCATCCGCATCGACAGGAGTTTCAGGAACGCAAGTGGTTGATATGTCCGCGTCGTGCGGATGAGTCGAAGACAGTCCATGAGCGTCAGGCGTACTCGGCACAAACACACTAGCGGGAAGGTACTTGTCCGAGAAAACAAACGGTGTAGCTAATGTGGCTGAAGATACTACATCTCTGGCGATCACCGAGACGCACTTACGACGATGTGAGGACTGTCTTCCGCAAGCCGTTGGGCGTGCTTCCACATATACAGGGCTAGTAGCATTCACAGAAGAAGGCTCGACCCTCTCAGCGATAGCGCGTGCTTCCGGCGAGGACGATCTCATTACGTAGCCCAACAGGCGATCATCGATTTCGGATGTGTCAGCATACTTGAGAGAGACGTCGGTCGCGTGTGTGATCGTATAAGCATCTATTGCGAGAGGAAGCGTAGGGCTTTTCTGCCTACAACGATTTCCAATCACCGGACCTTCGGGACCAAGTCCTATTCGGCGGGCAGATAGTCTTGTCTCGTAAGGCGGAGGTGCCGCATGATCGCGTTTGCGTTTCAGCAACCTCGATTTTGCGTAATTGTCGTCTTCTGCTGTGTCGTCCGAAGCATCATGCAATCCTTGGAGTTCCCAACAGCCGATCGTCGCAGCGCGGCCTTCAGGATAGAATCGGCTATACTGGATTATGGGACAACTGATGCCGTCCTTCTTTCTCAAGAGACCTTCAGCCTTGAGGAGAGCCTGTTGAATCCAGGAATCGTGGCTGGTAAACAGATCGAAAGCGGAAGCTTCAGACAAGGTCTTCAGCTTGCGCAGCGTTGATGCTGCATCCGAGGAGAGTTTACCCGTGGAAGGGTACTGTGGCATTATCACCCAGCTCTTGTTCGTCTCAATCTTGAAGCCCATGCGTAACAGCCGGGACTTCTGACCCTGTGGATGCTTTTTGGCGACGTCTTCAAGGAGTTCCTTGGGGACAGTGTAATCGGAAAGAAGCCACATGGCCGGGTCGTCCACATCGAGTTTGAGGGAGTCGGTCGGAAGGCAAAGGAAAAAGAGGCGGTGCTTCTTGACGCGTGTCATTCGGATGCGTTGTGTCAAGGTAACGAGGAGCTTATTGGATTCTTCGTCGAAGCCAATCCAGAGACGGAGATTGTTCCTAAAACTTTCATCGGCGGATGGCTTGCCAAGGAAGCAACGGTCAGAGTCTGTGTATCTGGCTTGACCTAGGGATGGGAACAGGGCGACGACAGGCTTTCCCGAAACAATCCACTTGAGATGCGGGCAGCCGACGACGCTTCGATGTAGGAGTTGGATGTCTTTCGGGACCGACATCATAAGACTACAGCCGCGGCTCTTCTGTGAGGGTTGTCAGCAATGGCGAGGCCTAGCGCTTTTACTTAACCCGCACGATCTGAACAATCGTGCGAACCCGCCCGCCCAGGCTTCGAAAGGTCGTGTAGAGCAGCCTTGACTCTTGAGATGACAAACTGCGACGCGGAATGATGGGTAGATGTGTAATGTGACTTGAGCTGTGATGAACGGGCAGATTGAGACAGTTCGAGGGACTGACACGATCGACGCAACCATTGAGAAGCAAAAGGCTACGTCGACGTGAACAACTCTGACACAGCCAGGCAGATCGACTGCGATGGCGCGCACAGCAGCTGACACGATCGGGCAGGATCTATTGCATAATCAACTGGAGTGATTGCGGCGATGTGCTATCAGCTACTGATACGAACGGGTAGGCCGACTCTGCAGAAGAGTCGACTACGACGATGTAAAACAGCACAAGATTGTTCTCATCTACCGAGCTCGGATGCAACAGCTTGGTCGAGCAGTGATGGCAGAAATTGAGGGATAGAACGGAATGAGAAGTTGAACTTGGGAGGTGGAAGGTGGAAGAGGAAGTGATGCGATTACGCGACGCGAAGCCTAACTCATGACATGAATTGGCCGAATATAAGCCGAAGTGCTTTGGCTTGGTGAGCGTGACAAAATGCACAGTATGGTCACAGTCAGTATGGTCACCTGCGCAGAGATTCAACAACTTGGCAAGCAGTTACAGCCTATATCGCTTGAGTGGCTCCTCAATGTCGTTTTTCTAGACGGGCAGTAGTAAACCACAGCGGTGCCTGGGTGAAATCTTCCATTCACGATTTGCACACGCTACTTTTGCGGAACGGCATCGACAGGTCCGGCGATCTGCTCGACACAACCAAGCAGCCCCTCTTGTCATGCCACAGTCGTCTCTCGTGCCTTGTTATTCTCACCGAATTCTTTTGCCTTCACCCATCCCGTGGCCAATTATTGTGGGCCAAATGCCCATGTATCACATAGTTGGACTCTAGTAAGCTAGACATGTTATATAGTAGGCCGCATCCAAGGTAGAAAGCTTGACGAATTGGTATGAACATTAATAAGTCTCACACTCTGGTATACAGTACGAGCGACTCTACGTCGCTAGTAGAACCAATAATTCTCACACCCATTTTCGATACAATCATGAGAATCTAGTTAGATGACTCATATCCTACCGCTGGAGCAGGTAGGTATATCTCTTCAAGAACAGTTAGTTTCGTCTGTCCGAAGATTCTCGCAGATAGTTGCACCTCTGTTGCACCTCTGTTGCACCTCTCAAGATGCGGACATAGCAAGTACAAAGACACGTTTCATAATATTTGTCTTCAAGGCAGATACTCTGTGTGCCTGGTTGCACGCTGAGAATAAAAGATGGAAATTCTTCACGATTAGTAGCATCTTACGCAGTCAAACCCTTATAGTTCAAGCTCTAGTCCGAGCATCTGTAATTATACTAAGCTCTTCGTATATGTAATAGCATCCTATGTAAATCTCAAAAGCCGCAAAACAAGCCGAAAACCACAATTTGATCCAAAAGAAAAAAAAAGAAAAAGTAGCACGCCTAAAGAAATGATCTTATGGTATTCAATAAAGAAAACGATGCAGTTAACGAGTTCGACAGGAACGAATAGCGAGCTTACACACCACTTTTAAAATCGTCAAAGTCGGAAAGGAGATTAAGACGATCACCGTTTACGAGCAGGGGTAGGACAAGGGGTATCGAAGTGATCACTGTCAGATCCTTCCAGCTGTAGTTTGGATGATTTAGGGGGTATGTTGTTCTGGAATGGGTTGTCGTCGCTAAAATGTTGAAACTGGATCTTGCTATCCTTGTTGCCCTTATATGTTCGATCCTTAGTCCTAGAGGTAGTTATGGGTGGCACAGTATGATTACACCTGGGGTCTTTCTTGCCGTCGAATATATCCACAGAAGCCATTTCCAGACCGCCCCACTCTCGATCAGTCTTTTCTCTCAAGATCTTGTTGAAACGGGATACAGCCCCCTCTAGGGATCCTGTATCAAGATAACTAAGTTAACCTCTACTCCCGTGGTGTCCGCAACGAGTTAGAAGGATGTGTGAGTTTTTGGTTCGGTCTCCAAGAACCTATATGATGATGTAAGCAGTTAGTAACTGATCTCTGTTTGTTGATGTGGGCCCAACACAATCAACTCCACAGTTAGGAGGAGTGCTCGTTCAGACACATCGTGTATCTACCAAAGCTCTAAACCACACAACCGACAGTCTACAAGTTTTCGATGACTTTGGTGCACGGAGTTTCGTGAGGGGAGATCAGGGAAGCGACAGGGGTGTATAGACGGGGCATACGCATACGAAACGATACTAGCTTACCTGAAGATGGTAGAACTCGTTGCTCTTACCGACTTTACACTCCAGCCAGGCATCGTATGCGATATCTCCTCTTGTGGTCTGATTGATACACACTCTGTAAGAGTCAGGCAGAACGCTGCACTCGTCAACGTCAACCGGGCGTTCTGACTGAATCAGGGTGGATCGAGCGGCGGTGGGATCTGATACAGTTGACCTTTTGCGTTCAGATAGCCCTTTAGTTGGGTTGTCCGACCGTCCAATCCGATCACGACGGGCTGGCTGTTTTCTCGAGCATACATCCTGTTTTGAAGTACCATGGAATTCGACTGGAGAATTCTCTTTGTCACTGGTCGTAGTCATGCGGTCCGCGACTTCTAGAAGTTCAACAAGCATAGCCTTCTTAGAACACTTTCGAAAGGAGATACTACGCCGAGTAAGTATCTCCTTAAGCTCGTCCACCTTCTTCTTCCCATAGTCGATTGTATCTCGCTCGGATGCTGTTTCTGCTACCATCATAGTAGAGCTTTTCATCATGAGATTATAAGCATCTGCCTTGTTCAACCTAGAGGCGGCAATTCCCTGTGCTTTGAGCCTCTTTTTAATCTCTTCTAGTTTGATCTCGTGAATCTTGGGCTGAATGCCGTGATCTTTCGCTTCACGGTTTATTCTATCTGCTTTCAGTCCGCGGAGTCTGCCTCCCTCTTTCTTGAGCGGACCAGAAGATGCAGACACAGAGCGTTGGGCGCTGGGCGTGACTGAGGATGCTTTGACAACCTTCTTCGCATTGCTAGGATTGGACTTCAAGCTTTTGCTAGCTTTCACTCGAGTTTGTATCATCCTAAGAGTTCTGATTGTTTCAAATTGTTAGTCAGACTATCCAAAGATATGTTTCTGTCATTGGTGTAAGAACATGTTTACCTTAGAATTATGAGAGTAGACAATAGACCTTCAGCCACGACCTAAGGTTCTTCAAGAGAGATGTGACGCAGTATATAAGAAGTGATGGGTGATGACTGCCTTCGAACTCATGACAGAACTAAGAGACACGTGAGTTTGCCATCATTACATAACATCTTACCATCAGTAAGAGGGGTGAGTATGAGGTTTGATAGTGAGAACATTTTGCGGCGACGAGAGTAGAACAGGAAACAGATACCAAAACGGTTATGCGAATATAGGCTAAGTAAAAAGACGCACTTGAGAAAACTCGGAACTAGGACGTCTATGTATGAGCTTGAAATCGACAACGTAAGATCGAGAGCGTAATCTAAGGATCAAACTCGATTAATCACATGAGTTCTGAGTCTAGGCTGGAGTATCGTCTTGACAAGAAGAGGGTAACCGATATGTATGCTGCTTCAAATTATCAATGCTATTTGAGGATATATTGTTATGACTACTTTTGAGATAAGACGATGATATAATTGCACTCGAAAACTGGATATGTCTCGTGCATGAGCTAGAAAGCTTCGTGATCTGCTCTCGTTGGCCCAAAAGAGATTTCCTGTGTTCCGACTAATGGTAGCAGCGTTATCTCGGGAGTGACTACGGATAGAAGGGCATATGTCCAACTAGTGGCTTGTATTGGCGTAGTCACAGCATCAAAGTTATCGAGCCGAGACTGTGAGAGACAGAAAACACTAGCGTAATATTCCTCAGCAGAACATCGATCCACAAACGCAGAAAGACCTGTCAAACAGTGCCCTCAAATCAGATTGATCAGTGGTGGCAAGGAAAACAAGAACACATCACGAGGAAGACGCGTGCCGCCCTGGAGTGTGATCAATATCTACATGCAGTATAGAGCGCGCTCGGTAAAGCCAAGGATTAAGATGGAACAGTATCACCAATGAGCTAAGCTAGCTGCTGCAGAATCAACAGGATGTGAACCCCGATGGAGCGCTCGGAGTCTCAATTAGCGCTAGAATGTATAACAAGCCATGTACGAGTGATCGTATATGTCCTCGTGACTGGAAATCTATCGTTTCATGTGGCGATGTTATCATTGGCATTCCAATCAGGCGGGTTGTCTTGCCGACAACGACTCTTCGACGCAGCCCACTATCCCGTCCATTTCGAGCTGCATCATTGACGCTATGTTTAGCTCGAACATTGATTCCGCTCAAGCTAGATGAACCTGTGCATGGATTCGGGCCTTACGGTCTCTGTTTGAAGTACGCATATGCCCAATCCCCCGGAAGCGTGTTAAGAGTCTAAGACCGGCCAAACAAAGCTTCGGGTGGTGTAAAATGTCCCACCTGGGACTGAAGGAGTATATAGTGCAAGGAGGACTTGTGATGGCATGCTGCTGTTCCCAATTCAATTCTCCTGATTTCTGCCTTTGCCTCGAAATTCCGTTCATCCATCAAAAGCCTTTCAGCAGCCACAAGACCAAGCCAGAAGGTTATCAGAGGATGCAAAGTACTCCAGATCTACTACCATCGTCTCAAAGTCCTGAGGATTGGTACAACAATTTGTCAGGTTACATTACCATCGATGGCCTCCGCGTTGCCGAGTCAGTCGAGGAGAAGTTGATCATGGAAGTTTGGAAGATCTTCTCTGGCATCGACATAGCGGCCTGGATCAAATATGCGACTGGTTCGCAATGTCCAGTAGGCATTCGTGATTTGGGACCGGCTTTCGAGATCTTGTGGGAAAGTCTGCCTCACGACATACAGAAGAACTTAGTCAGTTCGTCCGACATCTTACTCCGGCTTCTTATGACTGTTGACTTTCAAGATGAGCTATCCCTGAGGCACAAGCTAGCACCTTTACTAGACGGTATCACAGCAGCTCTTGGACATGGAAGCCTTTCGAGAAGTAGCGACAGCAGCCTGGGAGATAGAAAGGTATCAACTATCCTGGACCAGAGAGTAAATGATCGATTGAGCGTTGTTCGATACCGGATTCGGCAACTTTGCACAGAGAGGGCTCATAAATGTTGGAACAGATTAGGAGACACGATCTGGATCCTACCTCCTGGAAAAGTGGATACATTAGCAATGGACCTCATTGACTCATACCGCGTCACTTCCATATCCTCCGGTCAGCAGGAAAGCCAGAGTCAATCAGCTCATTCCGAAGCTGTGTTGAGACAGACGAGCAACTTGTCTGATAGAGTTCACGAAGCAATCGTGGCCGCGCCTGAGAGCAGACAAACCTACATGAAGTTGGCCAACGTAAGCAATATTATCACTTTTCGATGGAGTATAACTGACAATGAAAGTGTTTGTCTTATGAAACAAACCATGAATTGTTTGCCGCAGTCTCGGAAGGAATACGGAGAGCCAACACGGAATCGAAGGATACTATGGAGATCACCAAACTTCAACTTACTTGAGTCATGCAAAATCTGTCATCTATACGAATTTTAGTGCGATGGGAAATCAAGGGCATCTCCGAATAAAGCATCTCCTCTCGGACCATATTCGCGAGCTCGGAGATGCTGACGTTGTAAGTGTCGGGCTACTTGATTACATGATTCTAAGCTCTCATAGACATATAATCTGTCGTTTCTCATGGTATCAGAGCCTGGCCCAGTCTCAGAAAGACCGGCCACGATTGTTTCTTTGTAGAATTGGGTGGAGGTAGCTGAAATTGTTACTTTGACATACTCAGATGGACCAATTGGTGAGGTTCTGTGAATGATCAGCAACCACGCTTGTGCTTTTCGTATCCCAAGAAGAGTACAATCTGTGAAACTTGCATGACGGATCTACCATCTAGGAAAGATTGTTAGCATCGTGATAGTTGTTGCAGCTTGGGGTTGGCGAACATGTGGAAGTGAACACAATTTATTGTGTAGTGCATACGGTGGTGTTGTTACCATCGAAGTGATGATGCTACTTATTCTGCACATCATTGTCAGCGTTTCATGTGGATAGAGGCTGTGTAGATAAGAGCCAGCCGCGATCCGTTTGATATGACGGTTGCTTGCACAAAAAGCCAAAATCATGGCACAAGCCGCGAAGAATTTTGCGAAGGCACCAGTGGCTGCACACTCCTACTTCCGTCCCTCTCGTCCACCTCTGACCACCATCTCCGGGAGTGATTCAAACCCCCTCCCTAAACTTCAGTCGGGTAATATAAGACCCAACCTAGGAAAGCTACATCGATTACACAACCACCCAAGCCGGAGAGCCCGGTCGAGCCTCGATCCTCCAGTCAAGTCGCCGAACATGATCTTGACAATGCTGACCAGATATCTGGACAACGCACTCAAGAATCCATATCGAATCGCTCAGCGCGCATGCACTCGTTCGCTCTAGTGCTGTTGACGAAGTCCCTCGCCGAACCAGTCTCCATTCGAAATCTACTTGTGTCCTCAGCTTCGTCTACGCTCCCTTCGCATACCTCGCCCGACAACTCGGTGTGCTGTCATGAACACGTCTCCTTCTCGTTTCGCCACACTGGGCCACCGCGACCAGACTCTCACTTTTTGGTCCGCTTAGGCTATTGAAATCACAGGATCACAGGATCACAGGATCACAGGATCACATAAACAAGCTTTACTCAACCCGACTTGAGATAGTTGTGGTATTAAGCGGTATGTATCGTACATGTCGATAAAAACTACATTCTGAGGTGATTTGAACTGCTGATGGCCCGACAATGTGTTAGCAGCGAGCAAAGAGACTGTACAAGTCGCGAGATATTCAACTTTGCGCATGTCGTCGACATGGTGTCAATTCAGCCTATCCCCGCTACAACCTGTTTTATACCATGACATAGCTCCTTCGTCGCTCCTACAGACCTTGCCGAAGCACACGAGAGAGGACAAGCTGCCTCCACCTCTCCAAACGTTCCAGCGAGTTCGAGTCGCAGATATCCTGGAAAGAGCTATCACACGAGAGTCAAAATTGTACACTGGCCCAATAGTGTCTGAGAGCCTGGCTCAAAGTTCAGCACTCCTGATGATCTATGAATCACCTGTTTACACGATCGGAATCATGAGACTCCCTATAGCAGGTCGTTGATAGCGTGTCTAAGAAGAAGTACCGTTATTCAGTTCTTGGAAGGCAGGCACATGCCCAGAGCTCTCTGGTCATTGCCAGTTCCCAATCCACATCTCGATCAGCACAGAGGATCACATATCCACTAGAGAATGAGATATTCGAAGAGACCAGGTCACTACGATCTGTTTTAGTACCTCACATCCCTTCCTCATACTGTTTGATGACTTTTGAAGGTTACAGTCAATACCGATCGATATGCACATTCTTCTACTACTGGCTCGACCTGATCTTGTATGGTGAATCTCATGTATCCATGTCAAAAGTCTATCTTGGAAAACACGCGATGACACAAAGTTTGAAGTCAGATTATTCTAAGAAAGATGTACAAACACCCGCCGATATAAGGAGCGTATCCGTAAGATCTGACTTTAGGTATAATTGACGGCTGACGAAACTTCCTTCCACACACGGTCTCGAGAACATACCTGTTTTCGATCGATGTAAAGCTTCGTTTCCGATCTGTTATCATCACCATAGGCATGTCTCGAGCGTTCCAAAAATGTCGGCTAGAATGAGCTGTATCTCTATCAGTGATTCAGAGGTAATAGCAGTGGTGGAGGTTTGATACCAATGCCGAAGCCATGTAACGATCTTCTTACAAAAGGTGATCAGAGCAGTCAAGATTTGTGCAAGGTCTGATTCATGGTGACTGAACGCTGTGAGTCGGCCCCGTGGGTAACTTTGTACGGTCCCTGATTCTTATGTCACGTAAGAGTTCAATCCTGTGTATGGAGATGAGACTTTGAGGAGCTTACTGTCTGATGAGATAAGATTTGCCTCTTCTTGTCGTTCTCGCCTGCGACTTTCTTAGATGGGGCTATAGCGACTTCATCCCCAGATTCGATCTCAGATTCGTCCGGGAGAGATTCATTGTCGCTGTCAAAGCAGTCGCCTTTGCAATGAGACATCCTCGGATTTGGCGATATCGGGACAAGGAAAACTGTTCTTGGAGAACTGTCAAAATGATGAGGGACTCTAGACAATACGGACGATGATGAAGAACGGAACAAGCGATTCCCTCAGAAGTTCCTGCACGCCACCATTGGGCACGAAGCGTGCTGCAGCCTGCTTGTGTGACTTGTTTTCCTCCTCGTACATGTTGACTAGATAGAAAAGCCTCAGCTCGAGCATGACTTGTCAACCGCTCTGCAAGGGTACCGAAAGAGGCATAGTATGATTGAAGAACGCAGAGTCACTGTTAGTTTCATGCCGGGAGCACATCCAACCGAGTGCTGAGAACGACCCTGCATGGGCTCATTAAGTCATCGGTCGACTTTGTCAGGCTTTGCTGGATCGCTAATGAGATCCATGCAGTCCTGTGATGTTATTGTAAGACAGAGACGCTAGTCCTTTCTAGATATTCCTACCGATGCCTCGCAGGAAAGGAGTTTCAGCCCATCCAAATGAAGCCGTCATGTGTGACTAGAATCTCTGTGAACAAACCATCTGTGCCTGCCGTCCATGACTGCCTCGCTGGAGCCAGTGTTTGTAGGCGACATCGCACATGCCTCAGAAGCCACTGATTAGGGAAAAAACCATAGAGCGCATTGAGACTTTGGATCTGATGCCAGTCAAGGACTTTCCATCACTCCCCAGGAGGTTTGCGAGTTCCAGAATTTACCGCTTTGGAATTTTAGTAAAAATATTCTAGATGAACAAATGATAGCTGGATACACTGGCTTATCGATACGAAAGGTATACAACTCATGCTTATCCGAAAGACAAGAGCCTTTCTGAGAGTACCTCGATACGACGAAATATCTGTTCAACAAATTTGTGGCAAAGTTCACAACCACACCTACTTATCCTTATGGATTATAATCAGCCAGGGTCGTCATAATGGACATCCCTCTGTCGATGCTACGCAATAAAGAGGATGAATAGTTCGCGCAAGGCTCGGCGGTACAGGTATTCCTTGCGCCCCTTGACACGCCATGCGCCTGCCTCCTGCACGAGGTAGATAAGATCCGCCATATGCTGATTATGGCATGAGGAGGGGAACCTATCAATCACGAGCAGTGGCGAATAGAAGCTGACGCCCTCCATCAGTCCAATGTCGAACTTCGAGACCTTCAAGCATGTCACAATGATCTATGCCCCGAAAAAGATTTGTGAAACCCAGACCTGCAGTGTATGCTCATCGTCAACTTCCAGTCATCGAAGTTGGAGACCAAGCAGAAAAGGCTACTGAGGGGAGAAGATCGTAGCAATGGTGGGCTCGAATCGGTAAGACTCCGCTTGGTGACTACCTGACAATAAGGCGCTGATGGAAGTGCAGTCGCGAAAGGGCCAATAGACCGATAAGCGGATTACAGAAGCTGCACCGTAATGATGGTATCCATATATCTCGTGTTCAGATTTGCCGCGAGATCCAGACTATGAAATGATTGATATACAGTTGGTACTCCATCGAGACGGTCAAACCTCGTCAAGCTGCAAATTTTGTCGTCAAGTGTGTCTATCACGTCCGTCTGTCACAGCACTCTCTCCGGGTTGAGCTCCCACGCGTGACTCTGTGGTTCCCTTGATGGATCAGGATGAATTAGCATCGATATTTCTGTTCGATGTTTTGGAGCAACTTGTGGAGCTTGCTTATACGAAGCTTTCAAAACCTGGCAAGTCCTCGCGGACAAGATGTGGTGGAGATCGAGACCAGATTACCAGCCGTTATTCAGCTATCATGAATCAGGTCGGTTGATGCCCTGGATCACGAAGTTCACCGGAGAATGGACGTTGTAAGACATACAGGGCTGGACGATCACACACCAACAATGCTGTTCGAGCAAGCTGTTTGTGAGGAGACCGTCAAGTACATCCTGAATCATCTGCATTATCTAATCGACCATCAGCACTTGATCGCTGCGCTTAGTTCAAGCCTCCTCTAGACAGCTAAGCAGACGTGTATCTGGCAGGTGACTTCTAGACCGTCGTGTTTGCTAGAAAATCTCCCCTCGAAAACAACAGGAGCTGATGTCCAAACCAAGGCCAGGTCTCTAATCTAAGCCTACCTAAACCTTGATCTAGATATACTGTGATGTAACGTGGATGGAGTCTCTGTGATAGTGAAGCTGGGAGCTATTGCACTTCGAAACTACTTAGGCTGTCAACTCAACAGGTGTAATGGCTGGAATTCTCCAAACGGTACAAGTGTTGATCCAAGTACACAACACACTGAGACGATTGTCACACCGATACGCTTAGTAGAAGGATAGATTACTTGAGAGCCAGAGAAACCATAAGGTATGACATGCTTCCAATGACTGATGATGCAACCCTTTGGTGACGAGCCAATAAGTCGATACGGTGTTGCAAATCATTTGAGATGGTCAAGAAGAGCTCACTACCTCACGCAGCAAACTACAAGTGACTAAAAGAATGAAGGGAAGTGCATATAGAGTTGCAAGACGACTCGAGAAGATTTCGCTGTCGATTGCATCGCTGACCTACGTAGTTCGAGCTCGAGGAAGGCCTTGAAGCCACACAAGCAACAAGACTCCACCTCTGGCTTACGTAGCTTGAGCGCAAAGGAGGTCTCGAAACTACGTCAGCAGTACAGCTCTCATACAAGGCTCACGTATTACATGACGTAGTCTGAGATCATAGGACAACTCGAAATTTTGTAAGCAGTAGGACTCTTGTACAGGACTCAACCGTTGACTTACGTAGCTTCAGGTGGCAGCAGGACTCGAAACTACGTAGACAACGGGATTCCGTTGCTGACTTACGTAGTTTAAACTCGAAGAACAACTCGAAACTACGTAACTAGTACAATCTCCAACCTCAGGAAGTGCATCAAGTCCATCCAGTCAGGCGATGATCGATGTAGCGCAGTAGCTGGAGTGCACATGCGAGTCTGGTATTTTCCTACGCTTGAACTTATGTTCCAACGGATCATCACTAGTGTCAAGTTCAACCGCTTACGTAGTTTCGAGACGTCTTTTGAGCTCAAACTACGTAAGCTGATATTGCGGTCTTGTTGCTTACGTAGTTTTGAGTCGTCCTACAGCCATAAACTACGTCAGCTAGGGATGCCTCCCCCATCGCTGTCTCGAATCTTACCCAGTGTTGAGTTATTCTGCAAATTCGTCTGCACTGCTTTATATAGCCCAGTCACTCAGCGTTTGCGGGCAGGATTTTCACCACTCGCGCACATGCTGCAATCTCGAGGTACTCTCTCTCGAACCGACTCTCGCGTGAAAAGACGGTCGCACGGGTTCGTGATGACTATTGACAACGAGTGATCTTTGTGATGCCGATGGAAAGAAATCTTCGAGACCTCTCGAATGGGTCTGTACGACACACATCTCATCATCTTGTCTAGCCAAAGGGAACTACGTGCTTTGAACATGCATCGAGGCGGAGCCTACAAACATCGCAGCTACTAAGCGTCAGGGTTCTGTATACGATCTCAGACACCTTCGTCAGCGAGCCATGGATATGATACAAGTAGCAAGATATGTGTTCGAGAATACTCCGAACAGTTTGAAGTAGCAAGACCAGCTACGCCATATCGTCTACAGTATCATGGCACAATTTGAGGAGCTGATGTAGATGACGGAGATGAGAGGTTTCACGAACGAAAGCAGAAATATAGTCGACACTATCTGCTTGGAAAATCGCTCAGAGGGTCTGTTCGTTGAGCAGCCAGTCTAGGACTTAGACCCGAAAATACTAGCATGTTGTTCCAGGCAAGCGAAAGAAGACGACCTACAACTATGCGGATCAACAAGGCCAAGAAAAGGCGATATGGCAGACGATTTGTAGGTATCAAGGCCATTTGACTAATTGACCTCGAACCTATATTTACTCCCGGTCAAGCAGCAGTACTTGTCTAAGCACGTACGAACCACAAAATCGTCGAATCAAACCAGCAAGGCTAGAGTTGAAGGAGGTTGCGAAGTGTCAGTGCGGGATGGAGGACGAGACGGTAGCACATGATGTGCCACGATGCCCTCGATGGATATACATAAGGCAGGAGATAAGAGAAGCAGCAGCATGAAGATGCGGAATTATCTGTCGGACGTAATGAATGTCGTAAAAGCTGGGACAAGGGTTGCTTGGTTGAGGATCAGAACGGTAGCGGTGATGATAAGGACCGTAGGTCCATATTTGACACCATGTAACCACTACTGCCTTTTGAGGCCTCACTTGGCATCAGCGCGGGATGTAGGATACTCTTATGCTGCTAGGCACTTGCTCTTTGTACAATTCTGAACCTGTTCAAGAATTCATCGTCGAATAGACCTTCCGCTGATGGTCTCTCTTCTGGAACCCATCGCAATACCTTGCGAACGAGTTGAAGGAGAAGCTCTTTGTCTTTACCTAGAAGGCGATCTTCGCATGTTTCTTAAGTCTGATTTGGTATCGGTACCGTGCCGATCCAATTGCCCTCTTGGTCCCAATATTGACTGCACTTGTCGCTCATTTTCAAGAATCTCTTTGGCGGAGGGCCTAGCAGAGATACCATTTCGGCAAGATGTTGCTCGTCGTCAAGATGGCCATCTTTCACAGCACGGAAAAGCCGGCCTCCCTCGAACAGATCCCAGACCTAGTGCTCATTAGTCAAAAAACACGACTTCAAAGAGGATAATCTAGCATACCATGACAGCAACCGACCATATGTCAATCCTAGAGTCCCACTCCATACCCAGAATAATCTCAGGTGCTCGGTAGACTCCAGGCATGACGTCACTAGAGTACTTCTGACCCGGAACACCTAATCGAGCCGCGCCAAAGTCAGATATCATAGGCGCACCATGCGTAATCGGCATTTCATGAGAGAGGTAGATGCTTCGGTCGCTAAGAAGCTTCCGAGGAGATGGATGGTCTCTTTCTAATTGCTCAATCTTGGAGAAGAGTGACATGTCCTCGACACCAAGGAGGATGTTGTTAGGCGATATGTCTGAAGTGGCCTTAGCTACAGCACTTGAGCTAAACCGTGTAGACTGACCTGTGTGCACAACCCCTGCCTGATGCAGCGAGTCAAGGCCAAGCAGAACCATAAGCAAGCTTTGTTGTAGCAATTCCGCCGAAAAAGCTTGACCTGGAATTCGATTTCGAAACTCCGTATAATTCATGCCTAACGGAGTGTAGATCAGACACTGGTGGGATCCCGAAGGTCCTTCAACTTCAAAGTCGTCTAGCGCTACCCTGATCCTTTCTAGACCCGGATGGTCTGCCTCGATTGATCTGATGTGGTGGGAAATAGCCACTTCACTTGTAGCGGCTTGTCCAGTGATACAGATCTTGAGAGTAACAAATTTGGTTGTCCTGATGGTAGTTCATCGATCAGTTGGGATCCTTTGCCGCAACAACATCATCATGAATACATACGCAAGATCTCTACAAAGCCAGACGGTCGAAGCAGTGCCAAAACCGAGCTTCGCGAGAACCTGATACCTCGAATTAAAGACATCCCCAAGTGTCACGGGATAGAAGCTCTCAGCCTTATAGCCTGGGACACTCTCTTCTTCTATCTTCTCATGTGCAGGAAGGATGGTGGAATCTTTGGCATTCGAAAGGTTGGGCTGATTATGAGGTGCTGTGCTTATGGGCATGGTATAGCATGGTGAGCGAGGCGAAGAGATTTAAAATTTGTGGGTGGGATGTCTCCGATTTACAATGTTGGGAACAGGCCGAAGACGGACTTTGTTGATGAGACCAGACGATGCTAATCGCATGTCTGCCTTGAGATGACAGAGGACAGGGGTCTACACGGCTAGAAAGATGGTCAGACAAGCAGGAACCCGGGTCTGCGTTATGACATCTGAATGTTCTTGGTAGAGCTTGGCAGAGATTGGCACGTGATCAGCCTCGATGCGACAGGACACGGGGCGCTGCTTTCGCGAAGTGTAAGTTGCTGCGACTTATTCCGGCGCGCAACAACAACAATAACAACAACATTAATAATAGCAATTGGAAGTCAGGCAATTGAGTCGAGCAGCCCTCGGATTAGACTCTGCAGGACGCTTCGAAACTGTGTATGGAGGAAGCTCGCATCATTGGCAGCGTCGCTGGCGGAATCACTGGCTTACGTAGTTTGAGCTCAAAGGCCGACTCGAAGCTACGTGAGCAACAAGGCTCTTCTACAAATTTCTATCGCTGGCTCGCGTAGCTTGAGGTGGCCGGACGAGTGAAGCTACGTGAGCAACAGCACTTCATCGCTGGCTTACGTATCTTGAGCTTGGAGTACGACTCGAAATTACGTAAGAGGCACGATTACCTGCTGATGATAGTGCGCTGTTCTGGGAGTTATACGCACCTTACTCCGCGTCAGGAAATAGCCATGAGTGGAAAATGAGTACACTTGGTAGTGAGCGGACCGAACGGTCATAACAGGTACGGATGTCCAAAAGCCTAGCCGACGGTGTCACAACTCTTTGAGGAGGGGGCGTCGCGAGTCACCACTGCAAGCTTGCTTTCGTCTCCCTGCCTTCTTGTCTACGTCTCGTTGTATAACTCAGACTCATACCTGCAGTTTCGATCAATCTTGCAGACTGAGCCTTTACTATTCCCAAAACTTCGCGGGTCTGTCTTAGAGACCTTTACGTCAAACTGTCTATTTTTAGCCCATGACACTACCTCAGCTTTACGACGGGATGCGAAAACGAGTTGCAGTAAGAACGCCTACTGATTCACAAGGATGTCGAGAAAAAGACGTCCATACTCATAACATATAAGGCTCGAGCTGTTCTATCCATCTAGCCCTCTCGAACCTCTCCAAGACTGCAGCCTGCACATCCAACACAGT
>SWBH01000139.1:0-19129 GCA_024195465.1 Aureobasidium sp. EXF-8845 | reverse complement strand
GAGGAAGGAGATTTCGTTATGCAGAGATTCTGCCTGAACATCAAGCCGGCTGTTCTTCAGTACAGTCTCGCGCAAATTCTTCTCCATCTCGTCCAGGTCCGTATTTGCATCCTCAAGTTCCTGCTCGAGCATCTCGATACGCTTCATAGCTGCTGTCCTATCGTCCTCCAACTGGACAAGACTGTCGTTGAGACTGTGCAATTCACGTTGTAGAGCTTTGAAGTCATCTTCACGATCCTTCAGATCCGATGCAATGCGCTCACGTCCTTGTTCGGTCTTGTCGAGGCTATCCTCTAGGTCTTCGATGGCACTAACAGCTTCGATCCTGAGTTTCTCATGCTCGGCCTTGACGTGTTCGAGTTCCATTTCAGAAGCCTCCAACTGTTGGATCGCCTCGTTTCGTTGATTTTGCACTGTCCTCAAGTCTTCAACAGCAGCGTCCAGCTCATTCTCAGATATCTGAACAGCTTCTTCAAGTTCTGAGATGAGCTCAGTCTGCTCGTTGAACTGTCGTTGCATGTCTTGAAAATCCAGTCTGAGTGCGGCGTTCTGGTCGCGAAGGATACCTTCTCGTTGTTCGTAACCATCTCTTTCAGCATCGCTCATAGTAGCCTGTGTCTGACCACTGGTGCGGGATGTAGATCGTTGATATTGATTCTGCCGGGAGATAGAACGATCAAAGATGCTGTCGCCTGTCATCGAGCGACTACCATCTACCCTGCGATGTAGCAACTTCAAGTCCTCAATTTCTTGCTGTAAGCGTTCACGCTCACGGTTGCGAGATGTGAGCATGGATGTTTGGGCACCAAGGTCGCGGCGCAATTCGGCGTTCTCGTGCTGGAGCTGGTCGACCAGAGTGGAACTGGATGATGAGACGGCACCGCTGCGACTGTCGGGGTGTTCCGCTTCTGCAGACTGTGATCGGAATTTGCTCATTCTGTTGCTGTTGCTTCCTCTGCTCGCTTCTGAAGCCTTCTCACTTCTCAGCATGATGACCTCTTCACGAAGTTTACGAATATCCTCTTCGGCCTGTTCTCTGCGAGCGGTTTCTGTTGTGAGCAGATCTTTCCACATTTCCTAGACACGTGTATTAGTGCTGTTGTCTCAATTGTGTGTCTGAGACAATACTCACAGATTCCTCCTCAACATAATCATGCTCTGAACTCCGTCTCTCATTCATTGCAGTCATGTACTCTTTCATTTTCCGTTTTTCAACCTCTTTGGCCAAATTCTCAGCAGACAGGTGGGCGATTTGTATTGTCTTTCTGTCAAGTTCTTCACTGAGTTGTAGAATCTCATACTCGAGCTCTTCGTGACCATTGCCTGCAGCTTCTTGTGCAACTTTGAGTGCTTCTGCCAGATCCAGCTCTACCTGCTTGAGCTTCTTTTCTAGATCACGTATCTTGCGGCGAAGAGATTGATTCTCCTTGCGTTCGTTGGCGAGGTCAGTTTGGTATTGAACATTCTTGTTAATCATGTCCTTTACACCTTCTTCGGAGCGGTTCTGTAAGGATTGATCTAGGAAATGGATCTTGAGTTTGAGGTCAAAGTTCTCTTTGGTGAGCTTGTCTATCTTGCTGTTCTGCTCTTTCAGGGTGAGATTGCTGCCAGGACGGTTGCTGAAGCCTAGAGCATTGGACGACGAGGCTGGGCGCTTATCGGGAGAGATAGGACGGTTCTGCTGTCGGTACTCCTTTGCGATGGTATCAGGGACTTGGATATTTTGCACATGTCTGGTGATGACGGTGTCTGTAGGCGCGTGGAATTGAAACATGTCTGGTGGACGGGGTGTGACGGGATCGGATGCGATTGAAATTCTGTCCTCCTCTTCCAAGCTACCCAGAGCACGTTCTGCGCGGATGCTTGCCAGGACTGAGTTGCCGCGATTTAATGGAGGAGGATTGGGTTCGCTATCCCTAGACATTGCTGACACGACACTGCCGAGACTGGGTAGACGCGAAAGTGGACGACCGTGGCTGAACGACTGGTCCTCCGGAATGGCACCACCTGTTTGCAGAGCGTAATCGCCAGCTGAGTACTCAGTGTCGGCATTCGAGATGGCTGACAGATGACTGAGGTTTCTCTGAGAAACGTAGCTCGGTCTCTTTTGTAGACGCGACGAGGCAGAGTGCAGGCTTCCTAGGTCGAGCAAGCTTCTATCTGAAACCGGCAAGGGGACGTCTTCTGGCTTTGTCGAGGCCGAAGTGGTGGAGAGGAAGGAATGCTGGGCATCTTGCGACAAGCCTTCTTGCGGGGCTTCTTCAGACGAGATGTCGGATTTTGCGGACGACGCAGACGAGATGGGTTGTTCAGACGCAGAAGGCTTTACCACGCTCCACGGGGAGGATCTCGGATCGGAGTCCTTGGAGGCATTTGAACGCAAGGTGAGTTTGGTAAAGGCAGTGGACAAGTCGAGATCGTGCTCGGAAGAGCGTCGGACTGGTTCGGCACGCATTGAGGAGCGTTCAGCGGCGGCAGCGGCAGGAGACGAAGGTTGTATTGCAGGAGTAGATATGACAGACGCGACTTCTTCCTCCTCTTCTCGATCGTCTCCATCCTCATCGTCTTCAGGAATGCTATCCTCTGTTTGCTCTTGAATGGGGGGAATGTCGCTGCCTTGTTGGTGTTTGATGTTGAGATAGGTATCGTCGGCGCCGGACCTTTCGTGGGGAACGCGAGTGGATAGCAAGTCGGGCATGAAGCTAGACTCGACATCCATGAGTTTCCTCCTCATCTCGCGTTCATCGTAGAGGTCGCTGTGTGGGTTGGTGACATGTAGGAGGCTGTCGCTGGACATGGGTAGGGGTGGAAGGTCCGAGTCGTCCTGGTCGTACAAGTCGTCGTGCTCGCGAGAGAGCGCATCGTGGTGATCTTCGTAGCCACGATCCGAGTAGTCATGGTCTTGGACGTGGTCCGAGTGATGGGCGGTTTCGGGTTGGTATGTGGAGAGCTGACGGGCAGATTGTTTACTTGTTTGTTGATGGACTCGGTCGTGGCTGGACAGGTCGGACAGGTCATCATGGTCGGCGAGGCTGGCGCGTTCGGCCAGAGGCGCGGGCGAACTCATCTCCTAGTCAATCCGGTTGGCGAAAGAGAGGAAGGCGTCGCTGCCAGATCGCAGATATCTCAGACTGGCCCATGGATGAAGCATCAACTTTGAATGAAACGCCTGTCAAGCAACAAGGGAAAAGGCTGGGGTTTAGCTTGGAACCTTGCCGCTGCTGCACTTGCTGCAAACAATCCTCACTTGTTGTTCCTCTACCACAATTTTCTTGTAGTACGATGTCGCCGTTAGGTAGACTCAGGAGGACTTCTTAGGGAATGAGTATAATTCCATCATGCTATCAACAGGCATGAGTTAGTTCTCGATGGGAATATTTTGTTTACACCTGCCTCCTCCGCCGCGACGCTTGCACTTGCCAAATGCGGATTCAAACCAACTGCTCCACCAACACTCCACCTCAGATCTGCAGGGTTCAGCTTTTCTACGACAACGCGCCTACTTCCATCAAAAATCTACACGCACGACAGAGACAAGACACTATGCGACATGTCAAGAGCTCGAGTAATCAGATAATCATAGATTGAAGCTACAGCAGGGCCACAAATTCTCAACTCTTCTTCAGCAGAGAGCGCAGAGCATATGCGGTCCTCTCGAACATCAGACGATCCGCTGTACTTTGCGACAACAGCTGTTGCTCTCTCTTCTCCATCTCCTGCTCCTTGACTTTGACTTCCTTCAGTTGATCGCGAAGCTCCGTATTTCCTTGGTTGGCTGTACCTAGCTGGGACAGCAGACTGCTTACCGCCGCTTCCAGCTCTTGACGGTGACCTATTGCTTTGTCCATATCCTGTTTGTGCTTGACTTTGTTGTCTTGTGCTTGCTGACACAGTTCTTCCATGGTCGCCTGAAGTTCGACCATCTCCTCGTCGAGCTGCGTCTTCTCATCCTTGACGCCTTGCAGCTCACATGAAGTATCGCTAAGAATCTGCTCAAGGCACTCGAGTTTCTGGTCTGCTTCTTCCAACTCATACTCAGTGTCGAATCTCGCTTCCTCAAACCTCTCGCGCAGATCGCAATTTCTCTGATACTGCTCGTCTCGTTCCTGACAAAGCGCGTCCAATTCAGCCTCAAGTTCACACACGTGTCCATCGTTGTGTGCCTTGTCTTGCTCGTGCTCCTCCTTGAGTTTCTCGAGTTCCTGCTCGTACGACTGTCTGACCGCGCCGAGATGCGTTTCGTGCTGACGCTGAAGCGCCTCCTTGCTAGCGATCATTGCTTGCTGGTGCAGGTGTTTGAAGTTCTTTCGGTCTTTGTCCATTTCGTGTTCGACCTTCGCAAGCTGGTTGCGAGTGGTGAGATGCGTAGAATGGTCGTTCTGTTCCTTGATTAGTGCTGCTTCCAGCCTGTTTTGGAGCAAACGAAGTTCCTTATGATTTCTGGCAGTCTGAGAGCTGTACGCAGATTTAGTGTTTTCGAGCGTGGTCTTCAGCTTGATGACTTCCTGGATCTCAGCGGATAGAGTATTTGCGGCCTCAGCAGAGAGTTTGGCACTGTTAGCAGCATCCTGACGGCGACGCTCTTGGCTCACTTCCAACGACTTGAGAATCTCGTAGTTTTCTTGAGTGAGCTTGAGCTTGATCTGTTCGAGTCTTTGATCACGCATGCGCTGCATACCGTCCAGCTCCTCGCGGTGTCTTTTCTTGTAATCGGATTCTCGCCTCCATCCTTCTTCTACGCGGATCTCGATCTCTTGATGGAGATCACGAGTGCGGACTTCCATTTGGTGGTATCTCCATTCGGCGTGCTTGCGCTCGTCCTGATGTTGACGTCTAAGCTCTTCCAGCTCCTCGCGGTACAATGCCTGGACTTCCAGAGCTTCGGCGAGGCGTATGCCTTCTTCGGTGTAGTCATCGAGGGTTTCGTCTTCCTCGTTGTCGCTGTTGAGATACTCGTCCTGCTCGCTTGTGTTGTCGTCAAGGCGCTTTTCAGCATCCTCCGACTCTTCTTCATCCTCAGCATCCTCTTGATCAACAGCATCTTCTACGTCAGAGTCGTCGGCATCTTGGTCGTCTTTTTCCACATCGCTCTCCTCATCAGCTTGATCGTCGTCGTCGCAGAGAAGTCGCTGATTATACAGGACAATACTATCACTCTCGCTGACAACAGACCAAGCATCATCTTCGCTGTCATCCCCCGAGCCGACATTGTCCTTAGACATACTGGCAGCCTCGACGCTCTCTTCGTTATCGACTGGACTGCAGGTTTCGCACTCGGACATACTGGTAGCCACTACATCCTCTGCATTCTCGACTGGACGGCAAGTCTCGCGTTCGATTGGATCAGAAATCGTAGCAGTATCTGCATGCCTGTCATTTCCACGAACCGCAACGCCAGATACATATCTCTGGCCATCCTTGAAGAAAAGCATAGGTCGAGCGGAAAGTCTGACACACCTGAGTGTGCTGCCCTGATTGTCGACAAGGTACTCTTTGAAGTCCTCGGGAGAAAGTGCGCATAGCTCGCAGTTGTCAAGACATTTGCTCCATTGTGGTTCTGGGACGTGGTATTCCATGGTTGCTGCTTTGACGAGGGTAACGGAAGATAAGTAGTACGAGGTGTGAGGTATAAGGTAAGTGCTGACAGTTGTTACGTTGTCGAGTCTTTTCCCGATGGCAGAGGATTCGTAGAAGAAGAGAGAGAAGAGAAAGAAAACAGAGATATTTATTGTTTTATATACTGTGAATTGAGTCATCGTGTGATCCAGTCATTCGCGTATCCTTACCAATGATCTTTTGCGAAACTGACGCATTCTTGCTCGTTTTCTCAGGGATGGGGAGAGAGAGTGACTAACCATCACCGGATTGCGGTATTCTTGGCGGCCACGAGATACGCACGTGGTTTATGACGATCGCCTATATTCCTGCCCAGGGTTCTGTTTTCTATTTCCTACTTCCTGCGTGCTGGGCATGTCACGAGCGATGAATCTTTGTACAAGAGCAATGGAAATTGTGATGTAGCAACTTGACCGCATTGCTTCTGGATAGGCTCAACGTCAAGACTTGAACGTATACCCCAAACCCTCATACCCAAACCTAGAGGTTCTAATCCGCAGAAAGGCAATTCCATAGCTAGTAGCTAACAGGGACAAAAGCATGTGACTATTTCGATCTCTACACAAGACTGTCAATGGCGGTGACAAACAGGGAGGAGGACTGCTATCAGGAATCTCACAGGAAGACGTCTTGGAGACAACATGGGTAAGGACGTTCGTAGAATACACATTTGTCACCAAAGTACGGAGTCCTGATACTTCACAAGCAACGGCATTGTTATTACTTTTCTGTTCATTTCATTCTTCGCGAAATTTGGATACTTTGATAAGAGTGCTATGGAGCTTTCTGAGAAATGCTTTCTGTTGAGATCTTGCGCAGAACAGTTTCGGGTTCCAGACAAGTTTTGATAGAATTTTGGCGGTACGACATGATAAATTCGCCAGATGGACCCCAGACTCCAAAGATCTCGAGGGCTCTAGCGGCCTGCATACCTGCATCAGGACCACCGACCCAGAGAGCAAGATTTACAACATGTGCAGCTGACCGTTTTCTCTTTCTACCTGCATAACTTGAGATAGAACCAGTGACCGCCCATTGAAGATATGTGACATCACTGACTCTGGTGACTTCGGGGCAATCGATAAGACTATCAGAAGTTGTGAGGTCACCAGACAAGAGATTCTGGAGGCAGAGAAGCACAGATCTTTGATCAGGCTCATAAACAATCGTTGATCCAGTGAGATCCACATTGCCTTGTGATCGTCACTGAGATCATCCGAAGCTATTATCAGTTTCAGAGTTTTGAGATCGCATATTCCTGTGGTGAGACCTGCCGAATTGGAGGGCCAGTTGATCAACATTTTACCTACTGCTCTGACGTTGAGAGATGCAGAAGTTGTGCCTGCCAAACTACCTTGCTGATCGCACACGGAAGTTCTCTGGATCAAGATGAGGCTTTGAGAGTTGCCAGTTTCAGTTGCGTGTTGATTTTCATGGTCCGCTTGATCATACAAGATAACGCTTTGTTCCGGATGGTCGGGATGTGCAGCCGAGTGTAAGCCAATTTGAGGATGAGCATCATTGCCAGGGGGAGGACTCTCTTGAACATCGGTCTCGCTCGCAGGGGGCGAAGTGACACCGCTGGTGTTAGAAAGTGTGGAACCGTCAAAACATATACGCTTTCCAGACTTTTCTGATGATGTCTCTGGTGATTCATGCAAGCGTTTACTCCTCATCCTGTACGAGAGTAGATATCAAACGATGAACTCGAATCTGATCGGATGCCCAACTTACTTGGTCATCGATAGTCTTCAGACTGTTTGCAAAGATGGAGAATTTGAGGAATCTGGTCGATGGCGAGCAAGTCGTTTGAATACGATCTGGCATGACTGGAAAGCTCTATCTGGTCTCATCAAGGCAAACATATCTGCAATTAAAGCAGCTGCTAGGAACTCTTTGGGCCGAGACTTTGTAAGCAAGCGTCTCTACGCTACCAACAACAAAGGAGAGCATCATTCTCGCGTACGAAAGGTCGAAGAACGAGCTGCAGAATATAGTGGAATCTTCAAGACGACTAACTGGCATTGAAACGACCGGAGATTCAGATCGTATCCTTACAATGAATAATATCCGCTCTCAAAGCACTTCAAAGGCCAGCCGGTGTGGGGTGCGAGTCGTCAGGACAGTTACGGATCCAGTGATAGAAGCTCGTAGCAGCAGGCGAAGACAACGGGCACATATATGTCTAAGTATTGACAACTTCATTGTCCGATATGTTCAGCTTATTCTGGCAATGGCTTCGAGATGGCAAGTGCTGTTAGCAAGCATCGCATGGAAAGCTCGGTGGTGATTGCTGAGGCCAAGATCGGCAGAAAACGGGGTCACCCTGGTCTCCTCCTGACCGCCTTCCTCCGGGCATTTTCCACCTACCTATCTGCTTTGTTTCCTTGACGGCTCCACTGATGAGACTTCATCCACAGCTCATACATCAAAGTATCTTGTTGAAGGATATATCATATGCAAAGTCTCCATCGCTGTAGAAATTCGGACTTGATAGCCCGAACTCTTCACGCGCCCGAAAGAACAAAGCAACCTCGAAGCCTGTCAGCATCAGTAGCAGTGCCCCGAGTGCGAGAACGCGGACGATAATCATCAGGGCTTGGATCTCCAAGCAACACCTTCCACAATGTGTTGAGTTTGTTCTGAATTGGTCTCGGCGTCATATTGAGCCTGTCATCACGTCTAGAAGGAGTCATGAAGGATTGACGTTCACATCATGCATGCCCCACATGCTGGTGTGAGGCTTGGACAACCTCGGATCCATCATCCATTGGCTACAATCTTTCTTGTAGAGCATCTCTTGGTATGCATGATTCAGTACAAGTCCGGAACCATAGACTATTCGCCAAAATCTTGAAGCTATAGCACAATGGATATGCGAAAAGACGAGATCTACTATATGGAACACTCTGCTCTGCTGAGCACAACAGATTCCTTCGACATGGTTCGTCTTCAGTGTCAGGGTATAAAGTCCTTGAACTGAACACATATCTCAGGATTCATCGGTTTAAATTGTCAAGAACCTATCATACTACCATGATTGCAGCCTCTGGTCTCTACGCATACAGCCCGAGCCATGTCGCTCCCATCATCCTCACTATTGTCATAGCTGTTTCACTCGTCCTTCATACATGGCAAAACTTGTAGGTCATCCTCACCAATCCACTGCACCACTGTCGTCTAACAAAACATGAACAGCAAATACAAATCATGGCGCATAACATTCTTCCTAGTCTGGGGCGGCCTCTTCTTCACAATCGGCTGGGCCCTCCGCAGCGCCTCGACTTACAATCTTACCAACTCAAGCCTCTACAAAGGACAGTATCGATGTATCATCGCTTCTCCTCCGGTCTATGCAGCAGCTGAATACAATATCTTGAGTCGGCTTTTGAGATATGTTCCTATGCATGCGCCTCTACATCCTGATCGTGTGTTATACGCTTCCATCTTTATGGGAGTGGTTGTGGAAGCTCTGCTTGGAACTGGGGCTAATATGGTTTCGTCAGCGGGCGTGGAGCATCATGGTGCTTCTAAGACTGGAAGTACGCTTTTAGCTGTTGCGTTTTTGGTGCAAGCGTTTGTGGAGATTGCTATTTTCTGCTTTGCTGTCGTCATCCACCGAAGATACAAGAGGAATGGCACACTCCCGAAGGATATTCTACGTCTCTGCAGCATACTCTGGGGAACCTCAACATTGGTCTTTCTGTTATGCATCTTCCGCATCATCGAAAGTTTCGGCCTCAATTCCTTCTACGATTCTGCATCTTGTCACGGACTCTGCGCATCTCTGACTTTTCAAGAGTGGTACCTCTACATCTTTGAAGCAGCACCCGTGGTCATCTACACCCTTTGGCTCAACATGATGCACCCAGGCACTATGCTACCGAGTAACCAGGATGTATATCTAGACGTTGATGGGAAGACTAAGCGTGTGGGTCCTGGGTGGGTGGACAGCAGAACTAGATGGGAGGCTTGGACTGATCCTTTGGATCTGAGGGGAAGGTTGAAGGACACACCGTGGCATGAGAAGTTTTGGCTTGAACCAGAAAGATGGGCAGAAGTTACTGAGTCCAAGAGCTGAAGCATTGATTTCGCTAACTACAAAAACAACATACCCCCCACCACCACCATAACTAAGCATCATCCAGAATTATAATAACAAGAAAATATCATCTCCAACTGTCGCCTATTCCTCTCATTGACAGTCCCAGGTGTACTAGCCCTCCTTGCATGGGCCTTCATCTGTTCAATCGTCTGCTGCATAGCCTGCTCCTGCATCTTCTTTGACAAGGTCTCAAACGTCTCGATCTGATCAAAGCTGTCTGGTTCTTCTTCATCCAACTCACCATTCTTACGTCTATGTTGTGCAAACCTCAATGGAGTCTTGGTGGCTTTGATCTTGCGGACAAAGGCGCTACGGCGGGTGTGGTAACGCATTGAACGTGGAGACCAGAAGTCCTTGCTCATTTCGCCGAGCTCGTTTGCGGGTGCTGTTGCGAGAGCTGTGGGACTGAGATCAAGGTCTCGTTTACACTGGCCAACCACTTGATGGGTGGAAATGAGATTACTGACGTGGGTGTGGATGGCTGTATCGAGGTCTTCGCCGTAATCAGGCAGGACAACGTCCACGAGACCGATATCTCTGGCTTGTTGAGCTGCTACTGGCAGCATATCGCGTAGGAGATGTTGAGCCATATCTTGGCCTACTCTACCGTAGTAGGTGACAGTGTGGTATTCGCTGCCAAACAATCCCAATGCGCGAAAGGCTGGGTTCAAGACTATGTCTTCGCCAGCGATCACATAGTCGGCACAGACAGCAAGCGCCACACCGCCAGCAGCAGCATTTCCTCGAAGTGCAGAGATGGTCGTGATGCCACGAGCAGTAAAATCTTGTAGAATGAGCAATACCACATCATCAATGGCGTTGATGTTGGCCCAAGACTCAGCTGCTGGGTTTAGAGCAGCTTCGATGACGTTGAGATGTATGCCGTTCGAGAAGTAAGTGCCTCCCAATAGAACTACTGCAGATAATGGCGTAGACTCCGTATGTGTCGTCAAGATACTTCGTAGAGCGGCGCACATCTGATGACATTGATTGGTAGACATTGCTCCGTTGTAGAATTTGAATGTCAAGTAAGCAACGCATTGACCCGACTCCAAATCATCGTACTCGACAAAAATCTCTTGGAACGATGGGTAGTTAAGTTTTGAGAAGTCCAATGGCAGAAGAGGAAGAAGTTGTGATACCTTCTCAGGATCTACGATACCGAGCAGCTCACCTGACAGGTACACTGAGTGGAGGCCGATTGCGTTCGCGAGGTGGGTCTCACAGTAGCGTTCGTGAGTGAATTGATCAGGCAATGATACATCTCCGTGGCGTGTTGTGGATGCTCGGAGGTGATCTCGATGGGCTTGCACCAGGACTAGCTCCGGCTCATGATACTAGTTGGTGTGCAAAGCTCTCCAGTGATTTCATAATGCTAGAGTGATTTTGGTGGGCCACGGGAATAGCCAGAAATTCGAAGCGTAGTCGTCGAACTGCGAAGTGCGAGGCTATCGATGTCCAATCAGAATCATTAGATCGGTGTACACGCAGTGAACGTTATGATGTTGATGATTGTAAGAGTTGTTTGAAAGTTGGAACTATCTGGCGAGGCAAGTCGATCGAACGACCCCACCACAGCAAGTCTTGCTCAACGTGTTCCGTTTCAGGCCCTCTGGTGACACCAAACGGGGAGCCGGGCATGAACAGTCAAACGCGATCTATAGTCAACACTGCAGTACACTACATTATTGTGATGTTTGTCCCTAAGCTGTTCAATCTTGACCAATGCTCTGAGTAGATACTGCAGATCGTGGTCTAGATCTTTGCTTCCCGCGGTCAAACGAGACTAGAATCAAGACAAGTTCGTAACAGGTAATCGGCTTTCGACAAATTTCCATCTGACTATCAGACTCTTGAAACCTACGACTTGACTCAAGTCACATTCGCGTCGAAGGTACGATACGATCGATCGATCGGAAACAAGTCGCTCCGTAAAAATAGCCTCGACATGACCTTAGCTGGCAGCTGCTGATGTGATAAGATCAAGGAGGCCCGGGGTCCCAGACTTGCGTGGAAGCACAACATTCATTAATGGATGTCTAAGACTTGAGACGAGACCGTGTGACTGGTTCATGTCATCTCCAAGATGCGCCTCATGTTGACGGTGATGGACCTATATAGATCTCTGATCTAAGGATGTGTGTTGATCACTCATTTGGAGTCCTCAAGACGTGCTCGGGAGACCCATGAGGTCGTCGAACGATGTTTGCGCCAATGATCTGGCCATGGCTTCACTACAAGCCACCTGTGATGCATCGAAACATAGAGCATCCGTCTACGGCCGTAGGAGCTGACAGATAGGGAGATGGGGTGAGCTCGCGCTCTGCATGTGACAGCAAGCTACCTCTTGCTTTTCTTGCCCTTTGTACCACCATTAGAGGTGGTACTCTTGAGAGCAGCGTGCTTTGGGAACTCCTTGATGTGCTGGAACAACTCGTTTTTGGACGTGAACTTATCGTCGCAAGTCGCACACTTGAACTTGCTCTCGTCCTGCTCTGTAAATACGGCTGCGGCTGCAGCGGCTCTCTTTGCTCGCTTTTGTGCAGCTTTTCCTTTTTTCGGTGCTTGTATTGAGGGTGTTGTGTCTGACTCGTACTCACCGCCGGGACTTGCTGTAGATGCCGACTTCGAAGGAGGATCTTGTGTGAGACGAGCTTTCACTTGTGATGCTGGGGCGTACTCATCATCCGAGGAGTCAATTGGCTCTGCTGCCTGCTCGGGCAGCTGTTCGTTGACTTCGGTAGTTTTGATTGAAGGTTTATTCATTTCATCGCCGGACTCAGACAAGTCGTCGTCCAGTGTGAGGTTGTTAATGTTCGCCACAGCATCATCATCCATGACAGGGTACTGATCCTTTGTCAAAGATTCATCTTCTGTTGGAGGCTCGTCCTCCATCATAGGGTATTGGTCTTCCGGTAGAGGTTCATAGTCTTCAACATCAAGTGGCGTAGCATCTCCGCTTGTCGGTTCGCTGTCCAGATTCAAGTGTGCGTTTTCCTTCTGCATCTTCTTTCGTAATGCGTAAACAGCCTTCTGATGCTTCTTACTCTTCTCATGTGCATCCCATTGCTTCTCGCTCTTGAAGGTCTTCTTGCACGCGACACACTCATATACCTCCTCGACCTCGGACTCACTTTCACCAAGGACGCCTTCGTTCTCGTCTTTCGTGATTGTCTGCGCCCATTCTGGGATAGCAGCGTCTTCGGTGTCGACTCGGTTCGCAGCTCTTGCTCTGACGGCTTGAGCAGCAGCAGCGTCTCTCAGTACCTTCTGACGCTCGGCTTCGGTCTGGGTATTAGGTGTGTATCGAGGATCACGTTTGCGAACGAAGGCGATAAGAGCGCGAACCGAGTCGTTGAATTCGCGAATGCCCTGTTCGCGGAAACGCTGGTTCTCCTTCTCCATCATCCTACGGTAGCGACGGTCAGGAGCCTCAGACAAGCGGTACTTGTCACACCAGGCGAAGGACTTGCGGGTGCTGAAGGACAACCAGACAGCATAGAATGATTTGGGTACATCATCGTAGGCGTCGTCTTTGTGGCCGAAAGATGGGTAATCAGGCAGAGCGACACCTTCCCAGTGAGCGGCAGCTTCCTCCTCTTTCGCCAACTGGTCGAAGGTCTCACGAAGGAAGCCAAAGAAGCCTGAAGGAGCATCTGTGAACTCGACACCACTGTTGAACTTTCGAAGCAAGCGAGCCAGATCTTCGGCACTAGTCATCTTGACGTTGCCATATTCGTACTCGCCAGCACTAGCACCTCCTGTAGCGGGATCGTCTCCTCGCAAGATCTGAGTCTCATGTGAATCGTACCAAGCTCTTTCTTGAGGATCTGAGAGGACCTCGTAGGCTGACTGAACTTCTGCAAACATTGCAGTAGCAGATTCGACATTTCCATAGTTGCGATCGGGATGTAGCTCGAGAGCCTTGCGACGATAGGCCTTTTTTATTTCGTCTTCGGTAGCATCGCGTTCGATAGCGAGAAGGGTGTAGTAGCCCGTCTTTTGCGCCTCGGGGGCGGCTTCTTGAGCACCGCGCGTCGACGACTGTCCAGCACCCATGATTCCCTTGACTCCACTCCAGCTCGATAGAAAAATGGGTTGGTGACTTTTTACTGGAACACGTCACCGCAGTTTGGGTATATAGATAAGATAAGATCGACAGGTTATAGAGGTCTTGGCAGAGCTCATCAACGCGTTAGGTCGCGCTTGCCTGGTCGCGGTTTCGTGCGCGTCGTCCGGCAGCTGGAGCGCATGAGCGAGCCGTTGCTTCACTTTTTATTGCGATCAAGTCAAGTCTGCCTGTCGCAGCGCCCCTCACGCGGCCATTGAGCTCATCTCGCTCATTCAAACAGTCGCACGCTGCCGTCATCCAGCGGAGGTCCCACCATGGTGAACAAGCGACGACACGGCCCTACCGATGAAGAGGACGACCACACCGACCACTCATCTACGCCATCTTCTCCAAAACGCCCAAGAGTCAATGGCCAACGCGCAGAAACAGTTGCCTTCGAAGACGATGGCGTCGACACAAACTACACATACCAGTATCATAGCCATGTCAACGACGATTACACCATTCACCTCGATGTCTCGTCCGATGAAGAAGAAGACCCCGACGAAGAGCTCCGCGCTACCCAACGTGTGCAAAAGCACTATCAGCGGAACACCGAGAACAAGGCTGCCGAGCAAGGTGTCATCGAAGAGGTCTACATGGAGAACTTCATGTGTCACGGCAAGCTTCGCATAGCCCTCGGTCCTCTGATCAACTTCATCATCGGTCACAACGGTAGTGGAAAGAGTGCTATCCTCACAGCCCTCACCATCTGCTTGGGCGTCAAAGCTGCTCAAACGAATCGCGCCGGCAGTCTCAAGAACTTTATCAAAACTGGTCAAGACCACGCCCATGTCGCTGTAAAAATAAAGAACGATGGAGACATGGCCTACCAGCCAAACGACTACGGTAGGTCCATCATCGTCGAGAGGCACTTTACTCAGACCGGAAGTGGCTTCAAGATCAAGAACGCCCAAGGCAAGACCATGTCTACAAAGCGAGCAGAGCTCGAGAATATTGTCGACTTCTTCGCTTTACAGCTCGACAATCCCATGAACGTCTTGTCCCAGGATAAGGCGAGAGAATTCCTCAGCGGCTCCTCCCCATACGACAAGTACAGGTTCTTCATCAGAGGCACTCAACTTGAGCAACTCGACAGCGACTATCGTATCCTCGAAGAACAGTTGAACGATATCGAGTACAAGTCTGAGCTTGGAGCAACCGATATTGAAGTCCTCGGCAAGAAGGCGAGAGACGCCAAGGAGAAGAAGGCGCAGGCCGACCGCAGCGCCACCATGCTCGAGACGATCAACCAGTTGCGCTGGCAACACGCCTGGGCTCAGGTTGAAGAGCAAGAGCGCGAGCTCGCCGACATCGAGAAACAGGTCGATCGGTGCGACAACAAGATCACCATGCAGCAGGCAAAAGCCGACCAAGCCAGCAAACTCTACGACGAATCAAACTCGACCCGTGAAGCCAATGCTGGAGTCATTGTCGATCTGCAAGAACAACTGGGCCCTCTACAGGACAATCTTACTGAAGTCAAGAACATCTTCGATACGAATAAACAAGAAATGTTGGAGAAGAAGCACGAGCAGAGGAGTATCAAGTCAGATATCACAAACGCGAAGGCAACAATGAATCGGCTGGATACCGCGATACAGGTCGAGAGGACCAGAATCGAGAATGCTAACGGTCCCGCCCATGCTCAGAAGGTGTCCGATCTGGAGGATGCTCGTTCTCAACTACAGGAGCACAAACAGACCGAAGAGCAGCATGTTGCCCAGAAGGTGCAAATCGACAACAGCCTTAGTGAGGCTCAGAACGAGGTTGGCAAAGCTCGAGGGCGGGACTTGGAAGACAGAAGGAGAGCTGTCGAGGCCGCAAAGAACATGCTGGAACGACTGCGGGAGGATCAAGGTCAACAGGCCAGAGCCTTTGCACCTCAGATTCACAACGTTTTGCGACAGCTCAAGAACGAGCGTGGTTTCACAAAACCACCTGTAGGACCTATGGGCATGCACATCAAATTACTCAAGCCTGAATGGGGTTCGGTAATTGAATCCACGTGCGGTGGCCAAATGAATGCTTTCGTGGTAGCAAACTATCAGGATAAGATGTTATTAACGAGAATATTGAAACAACAAGACTGGTGAGTTTTGCGGAGACTGGAAGCATACTCGGAACTGACACATCTACAGTCAATCTGACGTTCTAATCAACAACGGACGCCACATTGACACTTCGCAGAATGAACCCAATCAAGATCTTGTCACAATGCTCCGCGTTTTGGAGGTGAGCTAACTTTTGTATTGGATCTGACTGTAAGGGGGCTGATATCCTGTTAGATCGACAACGACGCAGTTCGCAACTGTCTAATCATCAACCAAAGCATTGACCAGACCGTGCTCATACCCGACAGAGAAGCTGCCAATCAGTTTGCTCAAACCCGTCCACGAAATGTCAGAGCAACCATCGGCCACCATGAACACATACGCGGGCAGGGTGTTCGGTACACGACAACAAGAAGTGGTGGTATTTCTTTGGGTCCTGTCAAAGCGTGGCGAGGACAGATGCGCATGAAGACTAGTCTGGAGGCGCAGTTGAAGTGAGTTTTCTGCGGAGCACCATGACACCGGACGGCTGACTGATTTCGTAGCATGCAACAAGAGAACTTGAACACCGCCAGACGAGACCTCCAGCAGGCTGAAAACAACTTGCGAACAATGGAGACCGCTCTCACCCGCGCTAAACAGGCGAAATTTCGTCATGAAAAAGAGACAAAGAGCATTCGCCAGGACAGGCAACGGTGCGAAGACGAGATCGAACGGCTACAAGGGGAACTCGACACCGATGCTGCCAACGATACAGGCGCGCTTGACGAACTACATGCACAGTACAACGAGGCCGAGCAGAATCTTCAAGCCGCCAACGATACGATGATGGATTCCATCAACGCACTAGACAAAGCGGGTCAAGAGAACAGCCTGATCAAACAGCAGCTCGATGCTGCCACGAGAGAGGTCGAAGAGGCACAGGCGCGACTGACTAAAGCACAGAAGAGGCTGGAAGACAAAGACACTCAGCGTGTTTTAGCGCTGCGAAAGAAGAACGAGGCTCTTGAACTGGTTGATCTTGCTCAGCGAGAGAAAGCTACCCTCGAGGAATCGCGCGTTGAGCAAGAAGAAATTGTCAATACATACTTGACAGAAGCAGGTAAAGTCTGCCGCAGAATCACTGTGGATCCTAACATGACGATCGACGCATTGGACGCGAAACTCGACAAGCTTCAGAAGGATCACGATCAATACCAGGCTAGGCATGTATTCATCGCATAAACCTCATGAGTCGCGGCTAACAGGGAACAGTATCGGTGGTAGTCGTGAGGAAATCTACGAGGCCTGGAGAATGGCACACAAAGAGTTCGACCACGCTCAGAAGAAGTTGAACAAACAGAAAGACACAACAGCGGTAAGTTAACACACGACTCACCGGACGGATTGATGCGAGACTGACATGGATGCCATAGAAACTCAAGCAGGCGCTGATACACCGCAAGAATCGCTGGCGAAAGTTCCGCAGGCACATCACGACAAGAGCGAGAATCACATTCGGATACCTCTTGAGCGAACGCAACTTCCGTGGTCGCCTACTTGTCAATCACTCGGACAAGATGCTGGACATCAGTGTCGAACCCGACATGTCAAAGAACAGCGACAAAGGTCGTCAATCCAAGACTCTTTCTGGTGGAGAGAAGTCGTTCTCGACAATTTGCCTACTGCTCTCCATCTGGGAGGCTATGGGATCCCCCATCCGCTGTCTTGATGAGTTTGATGTCTTCATGGACAGTGCGAACAGAGAGATCAGTATGAAGATGATGATCGGGGCTGCTCGTAGGTCTGTGGGTAGGCAGTTCATCCTCATCACGCCGCAAGCTATGGGTAAGTACACCGAAGGTGTGCAGGACGTGAGTGTGCACAGAATGGCCGATCCAGAACGTGGCCAGACGACCTTGGACTTTGCTCGTGCTCGATGAGTTGGACGTGATGCTTTGAAATCATTCAATTAGCGTGTGCATATAGCTAGGCGCTGGAAGGAGTTTGACTGACGATAACGGAGACACGTCACTTTTTCTGATATTACATATTCTGATCAATCAATGAAAATAAATACCATGATGATCTTCAAATTCGTTGTAGAGAACCTTGGTCCTGTTTTGGCGATGATGTGACGAATCGCGGGACCGTTGTACTCTCCAAAGTTGTCCGCCTACTCGCCTCTTCTTACGACAACCTCGACCTTGTACATTTCTTGGATGACTCAACCCGAATTTCATCATATACGCACACTTCAGCAGATACTTACATCAACCTCCATCACAAACGCAATGATGAACACTCTCACAAGGACCGCCCGCATGAACGCCGCCTCCATCCTCCACACCCGCTCCCCCACCACCCTCACTTCCATCGCAAGAAAATCGACCCTAACCCAAATAACTTCCGACAAAGTTGCTTCTCGTAATATTCCCTTGATTCTTACGCCTCCTCCTCTCCCTCACTTACTCTATTCTCGCCCATTTTAAACCTACCTTTTCAGTGGATGCCGTTGACTGATAACTATACAGCAACCTCACCACGCACATCGCAAGCTATCAAAGCAAATGGCTTTGTCTTCCTCTCTTCTCAACTCCCTTGCGATGGACAGGGCAACTTGATCAAAGGAAGTATCAAAGACCAAACGAAACAAATGATTGAGAATGCAAAAGCAGTGTTGGAGGCTGCGGGGTCGGGGTTGGAGGGTGTTGTCAAAGTTGACTTGTCAGTTAAAGATTTTCATATGGTGGAAGAGATTGATGAGGTATTTGGGGGAATGTTTCCACAAAAGCCCGCAAGGAGTGTGCAGCAGGTCATGTTTATGGAGAAGGGGGTGGATGTGATGATGGGGTGTGTTGCTGTGGTAGACAAGGAGTAGAGAGGATGAATGAGAATAGTCGTGCGTAGGAGTAATGAATCGGGATATCAGCTTGCATCTCACGGTCAGCTATCTTGAAACGTCATTACCCAACTATGAAGATCCATGTTGGTGAATACAGAAAGACGTACTGATGGTGGCGTGCGAACATGGAGCCTACACGGCAGCAGCAATTCAATTCATTCAACCAACCACCCATCAAAATTGCTATGTGAGCACTTCCAACGCTCCCTGCTATACCTACGGTTCATCACACCAGAATGTCATGCTCGCACTTATATTTGATTTGATTTGATTTGATTTGATTTGATTTTCTCAAGCTATTTACCCCGCAAGGGGTATGAGCTGTCCATAATAAACAAGATTTCCAGCCAATCGCAGTC
>SWBH01000138.1:0-19254 GCA_024195465.1 Aureobasidium sp. EXF-8845 | reverse complement strand
GTTATATGTAATTGCGCCATAGCAAGAAGTCTAAAGTCTATCAAAGCTATAGATATATTAGAACATATTGTTCGCTACATATACATAAAAACAACGATGAACATAGACTCTACGTTGTCGCGCAGTTCATCGAAACATGCCCAAGGCAACAATAAGGCGACCGAGCTGGCTTATTTAGACGGCAACTGAAGGCACCGACCCACTGCCAAATCAGGCAACTGAAGCGATACGTGCAAGAGCAAAGATCATGGACTTCAGACAAAAGAACGACAAGTTCTATGATGCAATCACAGGCAGCCACCCTCAGCAGATCGACAAAGCACTGCCAAGCGAGCGCATTAAGACACTATATAACGCACTCATCAGAAAAGCAGCTGCCATACTTGTCCAATTAAGGGCAAACATATCTGGACTGAACACCTATCTGCAAAAGAACAACATAGTAAACACAGACAAATGCAAATGTGGAATCACTGAGACAGTCCCGAACTTCTTATTCGCATGCTCAAGATGGAATATTCCGTGAGTACGGCAACAGATACTGGGACCTCTCATATGCACTAGGAGGATGCTGGACATTCGAAAGAAATGGCAAAAAGGTCGATGGTAAGAAGGAAAAATGGCAGTCAGACCTGGATGCGATCAATGCTACCCTCGAATTTGTTAGAGTGACAGGCAGACTCCAAAGACAGGCATGAAGACATGGAGACCCGAAGAGCACCATAGATTGACACAAAGTTTCATATACGCAACTACAACAACACAACCACCACCTCGGACAAGTGACTCCATGCAGTGTTCGGCTAACAAGGAAGAACACGACGTAGGGAAAGACCCTCATAGAGGAAGCTTACACCCTCTAACACCAAGAATGGAAGTGTGGAGCCACTCTCTACAAGAACACACCGGCGTACCAGGCGTCAGTGATTAGTATGAGGTCTGAGATAACTTTACCCTCCTTACAACTAAGTTTGACAACTGCCATAGGCTAGAAAGTAGATCGATTGTGGACAGCTCATACCCCTTGCGGAGTATATTGCTTAAGAGATCAAATCAAATGCAGCTGCGAGGGCTCACGACCATGAGAAGTCCCAAAATCTGTGAGGCCTCATCTCATGTGCGTCAGTGAGTGCATCGATGTTTGTACCGTAAAGCACAGCTTGAGTAACCAGGTTGATGACTCAGGCCCCACAGCGTAGGCGGTGGTAGGCTATCGCTCAAGACCTTAACCGCTCGATCGTTTGCGATCGCGTTGTTCGCCTTGGGGTAGTGCACCTTGTCATGAAGATTATACTTATGCATCGTCCGCGAGACTTTAACCGCGATGCTCTCGCCACTGTGTGGTCCGCGAATATCCCAAAAGCCAAAGGGCATGGTATGCGGACGGAGAGGTGCGCCAGCGTAATGCGCTGTCACATCGAGGAAATATAAATCATTGTTCGCGGTCCAGTCGTCGAAAGATACGGTTATGCTCCTCGCTGCTTGTCTCAGTGACATCTCAAGTCTGCTTCTAGCAGAGGACGCTGCTTGCATGATGTATCTCGGAGTGCGTTGAAACTAGTTGGAATCAAGTCCTCAACACGCGGGTTTCGAGCTGCCGAGTTGGCGGCTGACAGCTTACGACCAGATTGGTAAAAGAGACGCCGCAGCTTTTACACTGCATGATCGCGAGAAGAGTTGATCCTAGCAGTGCGAAACCATCGGGCACGACGTTCTCAAGCCCGCCCGACATCAGTCTTATAGGGTTCGGCTCAAGTTTACCGCCTCTTGAAAGCCATCTGTAGAAGGCCGCCGTAAACGCCCTTGCTTCTCTGGACGCCAGCAGTGCCATCCCATTGTAAAGCACAAACTTCCCTAACCCTTCCCACACAGCACCATACGACGGCTCTACGTCCTTTCGGAGACCATAAGTGTCCCATGCATCTCCTTCCCTAGATCTGACTATTGCCATCTTGCCGCGGGGGCGGAGTGTCGTGGCCACGTCACGGACAGTCAAGCCTTCCGAAATGCAGTCGAAGGCCCAATTCACACCTCTGCCTTCCGTGAGACTCATGACTTTACGTTGCCAGTCATTCGCACGATGGTCAACCAGCTCATCATATCCGTATGGCTGCTCTTTGAGCATATTGTGCCGTGCCGTACTCGCTGCACCAATCAGCATGATATGAGTGCCGCTTGACTCAGCTGAACGACGAACTAGTTGGGCGGCGTACATTCCCACATGGCTTGTGCCTATGCTCGCTATGCTTCACACCAGATGTGGCCTCGAGTCCTGCAGGCTTGTTCCAGACGAAAGGCGCAGTTAGAACAGCGCTTGCGCAGCGGTGAGTCCGCAAAGACTCATTCCAGCTGCTGCCTCAAGACTCGTGTAACTGGGAACCCGCCACAGAAGATCGACAGGACAATGAATGAAGCCTGCAAACGCCCCAGGCCTTTCGTTGATACTAGATGCTCCTTGAAGGAAGCCAGCGACCCGGCTGCCCTCATGCACATCAAGAGTGGAAAGTCCGTCCGGCTTTGAGTCAACAAATCCTGCGAAATCGCTGCCAATAACACGACCAGTTCGACCCAAGGGACTGGCGACGTAAAGTGCATCCACAGGATTCAAGGCGATAGCACAGACTTTGATACGAACGGATGCATTTTCAAGGTCTGTTGGGTCCGGTCCTGGAAGAAACTGCTGTTGAACAAATGCGGTTCGTCGTTCAGCATCAAGCACTAATGCATTCGTAGTATTCAGGGTCGACATTTTCTCGGGAATTGGCTGAGATAGTCAGTGGACGGCATGGATTTGCTTGTCGGATCCCACAATCTGTACTCACTATGTAGGGAGTTGAGAGCGTCGATTTTGTATCGATTGAATGGTTGTGTGATGAAGCTAACTTTGTATTGATATTTTGCCGGTCGCCGATATCGCTCCCAGAGTCTGGCTTATGCCACGGTGCGGGGCGAGTGTTAGTTGTCGTGGTTCGTTGAGATCGAGCAGAACCACAGGATAAATATACTTATGTCGCTGCTACCGTTGTCATTGTGGGGTAGCCAAAACGCCCCGCTTGGTCTGAGTTGGCTTACCATTCACCTTGCATGCTTCGATCACATACATACCCTCTTGAAGACCCGACCCGCATTTGTCGTGCAGCCACGACCAAGCATCACTTATCATCCATAATACGTTTCGACCTAGTACAAGTAGATACTCATCCACGTGCACCACAATCTCATGTGCAAACGTCGCAGCGCTCGTTTCGAGCCGGACGGCCCCCTGCTTGATCCACAGCTAGATAGAGTGCGTTCTACAAAGCTAGCTTCTTGGCAGCTTCCTATCCACGCCCACCTACTGAACTTTTTTGCACGACAACATCACCTCGACACTAGCTGTCGAACAGCTCAACAACTCGGCTTCTACCCGTGGTGTGCCTTTTCTGTGTATTCCGTTCCATCTTGGTGTCGCCATCTGCAGTTGCGACACGCTTTGTCTAATGTCTCTCGGTTCGACACTTACACGAGCCAGCATTCTCGCGCTGCCGCCGATCTCCAAAGAGTCCAAAGTCTTGGAACTGTAAAGCTAGGGGTGCCTCAAAATCTCTCAGATCACCTTGCTTCTGCTCGTATGGTCCGAAGCCGCGGATCGAGCTGTCCGAGGTTCAGAACGCCTTCTTTTAGATACCTCAGTATCTTTGTGGTTCATGCCTTGGAACCCTGCGTCTTGTCGTGTTGCAAGCCTGAGAGCATGGAGAATCCGGAATTCTGTCCCTGAGCAACGGAGCTTAAGCTTTCCATTGATATATTGGTACTGCCGCCTAATGATGATTTATGACTTTTCACGAACGATCCCAAACCGGTAATCTGGTAGGGCCGGCGGAATACAAGTTTCGTTACATCAGTACATAGAGAGGCAATCACCATCATGTACGCCGCCGGACTTGGTGAGCTGGAGTCTAGATTCAAGGACTGAGTTTCCGTACCTGGTTGGGAACAATAGAAAAGTGGCGCGTCAGGAGCCAACCCTTCTTCGTATATCTGCTCGTTGCAGGGAGTCGAAGGTGGATGTCCTCTAGCTATATGGCACAAGGGAGACTTCCAGAGAAACCCTGAAATTGCTAATTGAGGTCAGTATAAGCTCACTTGGGTCCTCGAGAGAACTCACCTCCACAAGGAATGCAGTCCAGAAGATCGGTCTGCGACACTTTTTGGGTTGTTCACGCGAGAAGTTATAGTATTGCCGCGTATGTTCATCCAGATCTTGTTCGCACCCCTCTTCGCTGTTCAGTCGCATCGCGCGGATCATCTCTGTCGCAGAGCCGCTCAAATCCCAACCTAAAGTATCTTTGCCGATGAGATGGTTGCATGCGGCCAAAAGCAGTCGTGCCTGGATCGCGGCTATGCTGAACTTGTTATCGACAAAGGAATGTGCCTGCATGGCTCTCTCTGCACAAAGCTTGGGGAAGGAAGAGAACTTATTCTCAGCGTAGGTAGAGCCCAAAGCAAGTACGGCATATAGAATCATACATTCTCGCCGACGCTTCTCGTGACATCGTCGTACTCAACGAGTAAAAGCACACCGAGGGAACATTATGCTTACCTTTTGGCTAGATTGGGCAAAGAACATTTCCAGGAAGTGTATTGTAGTCTCAAGGTTGTTGAGATAGGGATGCTGATTCCAAGATAACGATGAGAGATATGGTTCTTCGGAGCGAGGGGAATGATCGACTTTGTCCTTCAGGTCAACCATTTTGCTATCCTTGCGGTTTCTTTCGATGGCAGCATCGTCAACGGAAGACGCAGAGACACTAGACATGCATCCCACGACATGTTGAGGGGATCTGTCGGAATTACGTGTAGGTGGGGACTCGGTACATCTTATTGCGCTTCTTGTGACGAAAGCCCACACTTTGAGTCCGGCACTTCAGCGACTATGCTGCCGATTGGCTGACCCGACCACTCAGCTCGGCCCAGAGGGAGATCAGGATATAAACGTCGTATTGTTGGTGATCTCCACTTGTGATGGAGGAGCGGATGCCCTGCTTTTGCTTTTTAGTAGGAAGTTCGCGACTGAGCTTAGGAGAAACATACTTGTGACACTGTCGCTTAGCCTTTCTGTACTGAAGACAACTGTTTTTACCAGGTTCACACTTGACCTTCTTTTCATGACAGTTCCCAGATTTCGTTATTGGAAATCTTGTGCACAATGAACCTGTTCAATCTACAGGTATGCCTGTCAAGTCTTTTTCGAGCCTTGCCCACCTTTGTAGTTCACCACTGTGGGTTCATCGGCTCTCCATCGATCATAGCCGGACACGTAATGCCATCTTTGAGAACATCGCGCATGCTCTCACTAAGTGTGTGTCGCTGACTAACGCACTGTGGGCTGTAGATGTTCGTGGGAGCCACATTTCGCGTAGAAGCTATCAATGTCTGAGGCGGACTTACGGTGTCAGCACCTTGGGCGGACTAGGACAGCCTTCTTGAAACACATGGGCCATTATAGTGCAAGTGCTTGCGAAGAGGACGTGAAGGATGGGCTGGCAAAGAAGATCTAGCATCAAGAGTGACACTCGATGCGCATTGAGGGGTTGGATCGGCCTAGGAGACACTCGTCGAGAGACGATGGGAAGGACGAGGAGCAAAATCGCAAAGAGTTATTCCACTTTGTGGTTGCCTGTTAGCTGGCAGAACTTGCATATAAGCAGAAGTTTCATGGCCATCAAACTCATCGCATCGTGTATTGTGGACTGATGGTCAGTTGTATGAACATGCCGATGGACTAGTCCTCGGAGGCGGATATTATAGGCCCTGGAGACCCGGAAGTTGTTGGCGAGGCTGGTCTGAACTGATGTTTCGAGCCGGTAAATACGGCCCCAGTACATTGGTCATACTTGCAGTATCCACCGGTCGCGGAGCCTCTGATCGTACCATGGGTGACCTATGGTAGTCAGGCAATGAGTAAGAGCTGCTTTCATCATCGAAAGTCCACGATTGCAACAGCGTGGGTGGTGCGGGAACCGACGGGCGATCCTGCTTCGATGGCGTTGGCGAGACGTGTGAGGATTACATCGCGGTGCACTGGGACAAGCTCGACGCTAGGGAGAATGATTGAGAGCAACAGTGACAATGGATTAGCATCGCAGGCAAAAAGCTGGACGAGGCTACCAGAGCTAACATCAGGAGGACAAGCGTCACCATAGACCTGGAGGAATGCGGAATTGGATGGCGGATAAGGGAAGCGTCCTCTCGTGGAACTATCGAGTCACGACAATGGAGAGGCTCGCAAGGGTCTTCGGGATATCCAAAGTTGCATAAACGAGCCAGCCACAATCTCCGCGCATTGCACGGAGCGACCAACCGTTTGCGCGATTTATCCCACTTACGAGTCATACAATCAGAGACCCAGCCTCTGATTGACTCGTTGGAAGATGATGCAGTGCAGACTATGCCTTAGTCGATACAGTGAGGACCACATATTGCTGCTAGAAGCTTGGCCTCGTGGTACCTGCAAGTCATGAAACCCTCTCCAATCACAAAGCTACCCACGACAGGGTGGGAAGGAATCAACGTGAACAAAGCCGAAAGCATTTCGTAGCAGCCTACGCAAGACAGCCCAACCACAGGCCTAGGAGACCAGAGAAAGCAAGACATTTCTCACAACCAATGGGGTTATAGCCTTTCCTGCTTCGCATTAGAAAGGATGCTAAGAAGAGATAATTAGAAGGATTGGAAAAGAGTGATGAGTATGAACAAGAGAACAAACAGTTGCAAAGTACAGTCATATCTCTAGAATTCAAGGTCAGGTAGAGAAGAAAGGCTAATCCTGATTGAGCATTTATCCAGTGAAGACACAGAGGTCCGTATGAGATGCCGGATTAGGACGAGGCTTCGGCCAAAGCAGGGATACCTCATGGATTAGGCACTGAGTTCTTCTAGGCGCGGTATATCCAGGCTCAACACGTACACAACATCAACGGGACTATTGATTGTACAGGATGATGCACTTAGGAGATTTACATTCCTGCTATGCAGGTCTAGCGAGTCTAGAGAGCACATGATCATGGCTTCTAAAATCGAGTCTCTTGCCAGTAGTCACAAGTTGATCCAGCTTACCAAGCGATGTCACATCGCGTCCATCGACGCCACCCGCAATGATTGGAAATCAAGCCAGAGCGGGGTCCGAACACGAATCCAGGCGGTGCAGGTTCTCTTTTCGTACGAGCGACGACCATATAATCTCCAAATTCCCATCTTCTTCCCTGGTTTCAAAGCTTCCAAGAAACCAGTTTTCGGCTTCAACGTCACACTGCATCCGCGCCAGAATGAGTGATCACTTCCCTCTGCCCTCGGAAGGTGTCAGAGGTCTCGCGAGCGATGATAGGGCTACGGCTACTTGCTATTGTGGTGCTGTCCAGATCGCTTTTGTAATTCACACCTTGAACAATATGTTTCGGTCTTGTCATACTGACTTAATCTCCAGCCAGTCGAAGGCGATGGTTTCGTCGACTCCTTCATCTGCAATTGTACGGACTGTCACAAGATAACTGCGTCGATGTTCGCATCCAACTTCATCATCAAGGAAAAGGACACTGTCCACACACGTGGCCTGGACAAGGTCACCAAGTGGGCGCAGAAGAAGACTATCGCAAGTGGGAACACCATGGAGAATAATTTCTGTTCTGTTTGTGGAACTTTGATGTACCGCGTATCATCAGGTTACCCTGGATTGTTGATCGCAAGGATCGGGACGATTGACAATTTTGCCCTGATGGAGTCCAAGGTCAAACCGAGGCTAGAGCAGTATACGAAAGACCGCGTGGCTTGGTTCAAGGGCGCGGATGGCGTTGCACAGTTTGAAGGGGCAGGCCCTTTAGGTCAGCCGTTCTGAACATGGGGTCAACTAAATTCAGATATTTCTCCCTAGAACATGGTATGAAACCATGCCGATTGCGCCTTTAGTGTCGGATCTCCGTGCTATAGGACTTGAGACAAACTCATGTACAGCTTTTCCAAGCGTGTTGGCATGTTGACCTGCGAATGTCTTGGGAAGAAAAAATCTAACAAGCTTGTCATGTTTACCGCTATCAGCTTGACCTCTGCTCGTTCTTCGCTTCCAAGCCCAAGGCTCCAGCCACAGACAGGAATGGGGAAAGGAATATCTCGGTTTTGCAGCACCACTAGTCGTTCCATGTCTCAAGAAACGCGACTATTGTCTCGAACGAAGAAGATTTCCATGCTAACTGTATAGTCTGACTCGTTCTCAGTACCGGAGGTCTCCTTTCTCCACCAACCTGCGTGCCGACGCTCGTCAACCATGCTCTGAACTCGTTTCTTGTGCTTTGAATGGTCATAGCCAGCCTTCTGCTCCCAGTCCCTTTGAATATGTCGATACTAGTCTGCGCTGGACATCCTTTGGTCCTCCGTCTCCCACGATGAACCCCTGCTGCTGTAAGACATACTGGCCTTTTCTCTACGTTTTTCTCCATAATCTCCAGCTAAGCTGCTTGCGTGGTCATCTCATAAAACATCTGTCTGTTTGCTGAAATCTGTGAGGGAGAAACAGTGTGGTCGACCCGCGATCAGGCGTGATTGAACAGTCCATCTGTGAGTCGGGTTGGAGAGATGAGCAATCACTCGCATGCTATACGCGTTACAGAGTGAAGCTACACCATGGAGAGATCTATCGAGGTATCAGATCCTCCCTCCCGGCTTTCTGCCTCTGCCGTTTGTAGTGAAAGCAACAAGGGTGTTATACTGGTAGCTCCGGCAGAGATACACTTGACAATCGACACCTGACAAGCAGTATAGGTGAGGGCTTGGCTATAAGTGAGGTAAGTTATCTACTGCAGAACCGGAGATAAAGTACATAAAGCTACTGCAGGCAGACCTGTGAGTAACGGTACCAAGGAAAGTGGAGGCCTTCCTGGATGGAGACACTGCATGGTTGTTGGATTGATCGTTCTCAGAGATTCTGGAAACAGCTTTCGGAGGATAGTTGTGCCATGTGGGTATGAGACCTCGCTTTGCTTTGATTAATTGGGCATCTACCAGTCCGCCGGGATGGTTCATAAATTCCGTTGAGCGGATGTGTGGATGAGTAAGCGTAAAACAACTCACCCCGAGTGGCACCAGACCAGGTAGGCTTTTGAGCAGATGTGAGTAGTGTAGATCCGACTTGAACAGTAGCAGATTCCTGCAAGGACGGAAAACAAGTCAAGCGACTGAGCAATTACAAGGTGCGTACACAGTATGAACACAGAGTGATCTAGATATCACAAACTAACATGTTCCCAATGTGCCACGTGGACGCAATCAACAGACAAGTCACAATTCCTGGTTGCTCGCGCAGATGGCCATCATTCACGAGCCATCACATCGTTCGCGCAGCAGCGTGACAGCGTCGGTTTTAGATTCGATGAGATCTCCAAAGAGACTTCAGTTCAATTTCGTTACTGACGTACAGCATACTCTTGTGTATGCGTTACTTGCCAAGGCTCCGATCTTTGGCTTCGCGTTGATATCCGATATCCAGAGCGGATGATACGTAGAATTGACGCAATTTTGGCTCCATGCCATGCCATGCCACTACTTTTAGCTAACATACGATTCCATGTCAACTATCTAGTGGAATGATGCCAACTCTGTGTTATTGAGTAGCCGGAACCCCGAGGCTTGGCGGATTGTGTATATAATCATGTGGTACCACCGTTTATGGGGCTTAGGAGCGTAACGGAAGTATTCACGGCCGTGTAGGCCGTTTCCCCACCTTTTCTCCCATTCCTTAGTGGTCCTCTGTTCTATAGCTCTCTTCTTTGCAGACTGCAGGGTGAATGTAGGGTACGCTGTGGCCCTTAGGCCCTGGTGTATCTCCTTTGTTCCTTGGCTCCATCCTGCTGCCTCCTTGGCCATAATCTCTACCTGTTCATTTCCTTGTAATCCAATGTGAGATGGGATCCATCGTAGTATCGGTGCAATTCCCTTCCTCCTAGCTCGGTCCATCTCGTCGATAGCTCTACTTATGATGTACTGGCCTGATGTGATCTTCGGGTTAACGATTGACTGTATTGCTGCTTGATTGTCGGGAGAAATCGTGACCCTAGTGCATCCCTCGAGCTCCTGGGCGATCTGGAGGGCCAGTTCCATTCTGGCGAGCTCCGCAGAGTATACTGTTGACTGTCGCACAAGGACACGAGGTATCGCCAGAACTTAGATTGTTACCGAACGAGATAACTTTGGAAGGTCAGGGTGCAAGGCCATGCGATCGATCCTAGCACATCTTTCTTTCCAATCTCGTTGTTCGCTCATCACAACAATTGCTCTTTTCGAAAAGAGGTTTGCTCTATGTCCCTGTGAGCACATCCTGTTCTGATGTTCAAGTAAACCAGATCTTCAACGTTGGTTCTTATGGGTCGTAATTGGCTTATCGAACGGCCAAATGGCTTCCAATTCCTGAATCGTTATATCCGAATCCGGTTGAGAGATAGCTTCCAACAAACTCATGAATGCATTTGTGTGGTTTTCTTGTGTCTCGTCCCAAAGCTCGCTCTGTATCCAGCCATCATTTGTAGTCTGTAGTTGGTCCGTTAAGCTCTCTTTCAACTCTAGTGCTTGGAGGAACAATTGATGATCCTTTTCGTGACCCTGAAGCGCTCTTCCTGATGGTGGAGTATATGGACATGGATCTGGCAAACCAAACTCCTCCCACCGGGTCGAAAGGTTGATAAGTTCATCACTGAGCACGGTGATACCGTCCACCCAAGTTCGATGGCAATATCGAAACAATCTCAACAAGTCGTCGTCGGCGATCCTCACGAAGACATGACATCTTCAACAATATTAAAATCATCCCAGTCAAGCTCCAGCCTACGAAGGGTCTGACAGTTGAACCTGATGAAGCTATCGCCGATGCAACAAGACGCCTTCTGAGTACATCTCGTGGACAAAAACTGCTGAACCCAGCTCGTAAAACTAACTTTGTGGATACTATGGAGCTAATAAAACACGCCACGACTTCGAATCATCCTGTGCACGCGGAGATGCAACTACTTGGACAGTATGAGATTACAAGTCCTTGTCTCCGTCCGAGGGTTATCAGCTCAAACAAGCAGGCTTGCTTTCTTTGCAATCTCTTCTTCCGGGTACATGGGGTCTTTCTCATCAGTAGCTCTTATGGACGCTTGTACGAAAAGTGGACACTGCCTAGAGATCTGTTATTGTCTGTGCCTTCCAGCCATTCGAATATGTTTGCCACGATTCGGAACTTCGAAGACCAAATCTCTCGTCGCATAGAAGAAGAACTGGTCTTAAGACGAGCTCGTCTTCCTCAACCGGAGGAGGGTATCATTTTCCCTTCCAGGACGGGATCCACATCCACAGTGGTTCCACATCCGAGGCCATATCAAGATATTGAGGACCGTACGTCATCAGGAAGTGCTGAATGGAAGCCAATTCGGGATACTGGCATGTCTCTTACATCATACAGACCATCGAGACCAGTCATGCCGTCAGGCACTAGCTCATGGGATCCCATATATCTTGGAAACGCGTCGCGAACAGGCAACGCGTACGTGGTCTCTGACAAGGTGCTCAAACTTCAACAGGGAGTCTCTGTCTGCATAGAGTTTTCCGAACGAACCCGTGATATTAGGGTGCATACTCCGAAAATCCATCTTTGCCTCACTACGATCCCGGGGTATCACAGTCACGAGAGTATAACTAGGAATAATCCGGAGGTTCCTCAAGAATAGCACACGCGACATGCTAGCAAGACATATACCTTGTGTCCTCTCGGGCACTTTCCACTACTCTCGAGGTTGAAGAAGCTTACGGGGTGCAACGAGGGGTTTAACATGAACGACACTATGGCGGAGAAGTACGATCACGACACGGAGTGCTCGTAATTATAATAGCGAAATCATTGGTTGCAGCGTATGTCCATACGAAGAGAAACTCCCGGAAGCAATTTGCTCTAGAGTCCCAGACTAGCCAAAAACTATAGTGCACCTGAACCCTGACGTGGTGGAAAACTTTCTCAGATGCCATATAACACTGATCAGATCGACCTCGCCACCATCCGGGCGAAGCTTGATGACATTTTTGTACTTCGAAACAGTTGGAGATGTTGCCAAGTGAGTCGAGGTCAGTATGCTCAGGGTCAGAGCGGGTGCCCACAGCCTAAGGTCATCCAGCATGTCTATCCAGGCACTGTACGGGATCTTCCTTATTGTCCTGTTTCTTGGGAGATGTAGGATGAGCCTCCCTGCAAACCGTCTCCTTCCCATCGTGCACAAGATTTTTCTCAACCGGTCTGAAGACAAATCTGAGGTTTTGGAGGTTCTGCCCATATCACCGAAGGGTGCGTTCTTGATCCGGATCCTGACAAGCTTTCCTTTCTGTGATGCCTTCCTTAGGCAACTTGTACTCCGACGTACCACGAGAACTCTTTAGGGATGTCGACCATGGCCTGATCCTATACGCGATTGAGAGACAAGCGCGTATCTTCTGCTTCTGACCATGTTCTCAAGCGATCACAATATAAGGCATACAGGACGAGGAGCGGAGAGGTTAGATTGTATGGAAGTCCTGGACAATGAATCATCCACAACTATGTGATGTAATCTACATATGGATGTACTCACCTAACTGGATGTAGACTTCGAGCTCTTAAGCAGCTATGGCTATCTGGTCGGAAATAGGCTGCGAAGCTATCGGCGCCAGCGGGACACAAATAGTCCAGGAAAATTCATAAGGCGTATACAAGAAGGCGTTGAGAGGAACGAACTTTAGCGTCCACAACTTGCACTTGGACTAATGCGTGAAGAATGAACGTTCATCTGGAATCTGATCAAACAGTGTATCGATCATGACCACCGCGTTGTGATATTATTTACGGACAGTGATATGGTTTACTAGCGGTTCCGAGAAGCACGAATGAGCAAAAAGCCGCAGTACGCGTATCTCGGACATACCATCTCGATTGGCGAGCAAAACTTCGAAACAAGCGACGGTTCACAGTTAAAATGGCCGGGCATCATCCAGATCTCACGAAGAAGTTCCCTGTGGAGCTGCGCTTGTTAACGTCTGTAACGAACAGATCACTTGTGACTACTATCTTTACCTTGAACACCGTGACAGTCTCAAATCAGGATTTGGTAATTTACGCCTAGAAGAGTGTCTCCTCGGACTGTTTGCGTGCACGTCGGAATGCTTGGGAAATATGACAAGGTCCCGTAGTGCACTCTATCTCAGTACAGCGACTCTGGCCTGAGTGCGAAGCGAAAGATCAATGGAGCATTTGACCGTAGACATCTAGAGTCTTCATGAGGATGGTGTAAATTGTAGCACCAAACAAGAGCCTAGTTCGTGATCTGAGCTCAGAAGATGAACCGATCAGCTCGTAAACGACCATGAATTTCATGTCAAATGAAGAAATCTCACATTATCCAGATCTCAGATACTCAAGGTGTCAGAGTACCAGACCGCATTTGCCGATTTCGAGGCACAATCTCATAGTGAGGGACTATCACAGTGCTTCGCACATACCTCGGAAAAGCTGGTGTACGTGCCGCGAGACTTGACAGCGATGTCGACGCCACAATCTCAGCCTCCAAAACTGAACGACCTACCGGCCGAGATACTGCTTCAGATCATGGACTGGATTTCTCCTTTCTTCCGAGCATGCACGCTTCCACTCGTCAGCCGAAGGATCTACCATCCTGAGAAGCGATTCTGGATCGACTGTCGACCACCACGTTCCGGTGACCGTTCTCGTTCAAAGGAGGAGTTCGCACAGCGCTACTCTTGCTTTAAACACGATTTACAAAGAGCTTTGAGGATCAATGCCAGCATCATTCCACTGCAGTCCATCCTCATTCCAAGCAGTTATGTTGCTTTGTCGCACCTACTTCTGACTGAAGCATTGGAAGCTCGCCAACAGGACACCAGAATACTAGAAGGCATATGCCGTTCTCTTGCGAACGTTTGCTGCAGCATGGGTATCCCGAACGATGCCATGCGACTCAGGAACGCAGCAAAAGCGCAGGCACGGACCTGCCATACGCTCTTGGTACATATCTTGGACGCTGTCAAGGCTGTGATCAAAGTCGAATCTGCACAACCTACAGCCAATTTTTCGGATCTCCACCTGACCCGCTTTATGTTTCGAAGCACAAACGATGCGGTGCGCGCCATCTGTGAAACTCTGGTATGAGGAGCTCTCCTGCTTAGTTAACAGCCGACATACACCAGCGGGATCCGAGCGCCGTCTGCCAAGCTCTTGGTCCAGGCAGCACTCCGTGAATCCCTCCGGCTAGCGTGACGAATCACATATAAATTACAGCGTTCGGGAGAACAAAGGGCGTTGCACTACAGTATGCGTAATGTCCACACACAAAGGATGACGTCAGCTTCACACTTTCGAAGCAGACTTTTAGCCACACTCATGTAAGATAGGATCTTGTAATGACAACCAGAACCGGAGATAGCTAGGCTGTGGGCCCGGTATTGGGGTATTCCTCGATGCGCTCTTCAGCTGAGTTTCTGAGTCCGCAATGATTTGCTGGAAGCTGCGTAATATTAATTACCTGTGTACAAGACACAGATCCTTCTGTGACCGGACAACCTCTGGTGCATAGGTTCAGTTGATTGTTACAAGACTGTCCGGACTGTACATACGTTCTCGAACAGTGGCAGATGACCAGTGATGCCAGACTCTAATAAAGTACCTACAGCAAGCACTTGATAGTCTTGATAAAGCCGTATAACTTTCCTGTGGATCAAGCTTTCTTCACACATCTTTGCATTGCTATTCTGTTCCTTGAGCTTCATCACTGGTGCACCATTCCTGCTTGCTTCTCCTCAGCGAACGCTTACGAGTTCGACTAACATGTAAGGGCACTGTCTTTACCGCTTTGTTCGTTGCTCATCTCAAAGACAAGCCAAAGGTGCATCCTAAGTACCATATAGTGAAGCAAAAGAGCGAGGAGGAGTTATGCAAGTAGGTCTACCGTCCTCGTTATACTACCCGCTGTGCAGGGCAATAACTCACGAACTGTGAATAGGAGACTCGAGTTGGATGACAAAACCTCATCCAAGATCACCGACGCAGCCTTTCCCTACTTTGCTTCTGTGATGCTTCCGGACTGTGCCTACGCAGAGCTCGATTTGTGCTCCGAATGGATGATCTGGGTGAGTGAGGATGGCGAAGGTGAAGTTAATCATCGAGTCTTCGTGGCTGACTTCTCAAATCTTTCTCTTCGATGACGGTGCGTATAATGACTGTGGTCGTACTTCACGACTAACTCTCTTGGGAATTTGACAACGGCTGTCTTCGATACGATGCAGATGCCGCCAAAGCGCGACTGTACAGGCTCAGAGCAACTATAGAAGATGATGCGTTCCACCATGAAGCAGATGAGATGATATGCATACATCTCGAGATCTGGAGTGCTATCAAGCAGAAGGTACTATGTCCGGGCCTTGTTACGCATAGTATTGGTGGATACTGATCGGAAAGAAGGACTCTGCTACAGGAAGAACCTCAACCCAGAATAGGTACCGTGATGCTATGAACAATTACTGCGATGGTGTACTTCAGCACGTGCAAAGCAGTAGTAGACAAGAAGTTCCTTCGCCAGAAGAATACCTGAATGTACGAAAGCTCTCTTCTGGGTGCGAACCGCTCTATGCGCTAGTTGAGCATGTGATGATTGAAACTGGATACAACCCGCGACCTGACCCGATCTAGATACGCCTATGGACTGAAACTGGCTGACGAACAAGTTTATGGGGCTTCCATCACGAAACTGAGAGCGGCATCCACAAAAATGGCTCTGCTGTGTGTGTCGTGATGATTGAGGTCTGCCTCACCTTACTCTGACCGTCTTACAGGCAAAATGACATGATATCATGGCAGAGGAAGGTAAGCAAGTTCCGCATAGTCTCAGTTGTCGAAGTCTGATTGCGAATTTTTAGAACGAAAATGTACCTCACAACTATATCAACACGCTTGTCAGACACAGAGGTCTTAGCGAAACAGACGCATTCACGATCAGGCTAGCCATGGTCGCGACTGAGCACAGTTAGCTTTCGGACAATCTCGAAGAGCTTGCTACGAAGAAGCCCGTCAATCACCACAAGATGTATATTGAGGGCATCTGACGAGTCCCCCTCGCGAACTTGTACTGGAGGTAAGATCCTTCACTCCAACTCTGTGCTGATGGATCTTGACGGATATCAGTTTTGAGTCCCGGCGTTACCTCTAGTCGCCTTAACAAAGGGATGAGTCAAGGAATACACATCCACCTTTCCAGGAGCCTCACCCAGGGGAGATACGAAGGAGATCCGCATCGGGGTAGACCCTGTAACGAGTACCGGGCTGTGGAGGTGATTGGGAGAAGGTTGATCGATCTGAGATGTGATGAATCAGATGTACACACCTTAGATTCATCTCGTAGGAGCAACAATCGGATAGGGGGGCTGTAGACAGATGGATCGCCCTGAAGGACGTAGTAATTGATGACAGATCTACTGATCAGTTGATGAGTTGGACAACAGACAGAACATATATCCGCGCTTTGTATTCGCTCTGGATCCTACTGGAACCAGTCTGGAGGGAATTGAACGCAGACGACTCCCGGCCTTGACCAATCACCGGAGATCTGTATACACTACTCACCAAGCTGCTTAGAGACCTGAGCCACAGGGTTTGTCGCCGACCAGTATTCTCATTCTACGTATCAGATGAAGTGTTGTGTCCAAGGCCGTGTCATCGACAGGTTGATGTGATTTTTCCACGTGCCAAACATAAGTCTTAGCTGACCTATGACTGATGCTGTGTATTAGTTTCGTCTTGTCTCAATTTCTGTCTAGTAAATGCGTGTTGAATCAATTTTCTAGGTAATCGCTCTCGTTCAAGAACTGTTTCTGGTCGCGGCTTCGTGATCGAGTCGGCCGATTGACGCGTTCCCGCATACACGCGTCTTTAACCGCACGCGCAACGCCGTCGTCAAGATTTCGGTATCTCGTACCTAGAATCACCAAGGTGGATTCCCTGTGGTACACCGCGAGCGCAGGGTCGCATTTGGCTGCCTACAAAAAGAAGATGACCAGGAAGATCGATGGGATCAATGAGCCATCATCACCATCCAAGCGCAGAAAGTTAAAAAACAACAACGCATGGAAAACCCTATCAATGGCGCAGACTCACTCTACAGCTGGAAACGCCAAGCTACTGCGCTGGTTGGATCAAGCTAATAAGCAAGACAGACCCGTTTTCAATGTTTTCAGCACTGTCATTCGGAAGGGCGCAAGAAGTTCACCTGATGTCTACGAATGTACCCTCAATCTGAACGGCAAGGACTATCTCAAGGCTAGCTACATTGTTGAGCCAATGAAAGTATGGCTAAGCATGACCAAGTACAGAAAGTTGTACGTTTCGGACCTAGCCAACAGCTCAGGAATCTCACTGACTATGAACAGCACAATAGGGAATCAGACTCATTCTTGTGGGGATTGCGTTTTTGTGAAGACAGAAGACGACTCCGGTCGGGACTGGAAGGCCCAGGTCGACGAAATCCGAGCTGCAGATGAACATCATGTCTTTCTTCGCTGTAGCTGGCTCGAAAACCCTGAAGATCTACCTAAAGAGGTCCGCAGCACGCCGTCGTACCACGGCAAGTTTGAGTTGGTGCCGAGCAACAAGATGGACATCATCGATGCCTTAACCGTGAACGGACCGCTGAAGGTCGCGTACTGGGAAGAGGCCAACGATGATGCGGATATGCCAGCACATGGCGAATACTACTGGCGACAGACTTACAACCACGACACCAAGGTCCTATCGGTGAGTGACTCGTTCTTGGGGTTACGATCCGGAAACTGTACTGATTCTCGGAGTCACTGAGTCCGATCTGTCAATGCAGGCAGCCTCAGAATCCTGACCGTCTGATCATCAAATGCAGCAATCAAACTTGTGGGACATGGCTCCATGCTTCTTGTCTAGCCCAGGACGTTGTCCAACGAATGAAAGGTCTGGAAGCGGAAGTCAACGGCAAACGCCAAGCTCAGGAAACCATTGACAGAGGAGACCATATTCAGAGTGTCGACGATGCAGCAGCAGAAGACAGCATCACGATGGCCAAAATTGTGGCGTTAGAGGCCGAAGCACTCAAGGCCATAATCACTGACAAGAAGACTGGCGAACAGACTGAGGAAGCAGTACATTGCTTGATCTGCAGACAAGTTATCATGTGAGGTCCTTGCACGCGGGCTGGTGCTAGGACGCGGTCAAGGACAAGATTGAAAACGGAATGATTTTTTCAAGCTATTGACCCTGGAAGGGGTATGAGCTATACGTTGTCAACGTGCGTTCCAGCCAATCGCATTCGTCGATGCGAGGTCGATGACAAGAACACGATCATGTGTCGAAACGGACTCCCATTGGAGGACAGGGTCGTGCAAATGGCGAATTCGAATCACTACGAGTACGAGTGCGGACGCTGAATGAAACGAAAAAGGAGAAATATCGGCAGATTCCCCCAGTGACTAGTAGAACATTGCTCTCTATCGGCGTGTAGTTGTATAGACGAGTCTATCGGTCCATTGCACATTCCACCAGTAAGTGTAGCTGACGTTGCCATCGTCAAGCGGTAATACGACAGCAAACTCAGGCTCGCCACATGCCGTGCTGAAGCACGACGAAATTCATAGCAAGATTCGCTGTCACGCTCACATCCATCGGCCGTCAATTTGAAGTCTCTGGTCCACCGACTCGATGATGGCCTACGCGAAATGTCTCACGTGCCCTGCTCGATGGGCGTCAACCAATCCTTCTCCATCTGTTCACTACCCTGATCCATTCTGCTAATCATTCCATACTCGGTATCAGCCTGGAATTCCAGAGTCACGCAGTCAACCGTAATCGATTACTTCACGCAGGAGTCGGTCAACCTTCGTCATGGCGTATTTCCTCACCCAGACATTCCATACACAGATGACCACCACCGAACTCCTCTTTGCCATAGACGTTCATGGCGTTCGCCTTTTCGGCGGCATCGTAATCGCAACATACCAACTCTCGGTTGGTAGGGCGAGAGTTGCGAAGGGCCGCAGCTCGGAGACTAGAGATGCGTCGTTGCTCATGGACTTCTTCGGCGCTGGTAGTCGATTGCTGACCATCGAAAGACGCATCTGAGAGGTATGTTTGTCGGCACAATAGGTCATGGTGTGGTGGTAGCGTCTGTGACTTGGCGATACGAGTTGAATGCACGG
>SWBH01000137.1:0-19256 GCA_024195465.1 Aureobasidium sp. EXF-8845 | reverse complement strand
CTTCGTGTTGAGTTCCAACTACGGAGCAAGTTTGGGCTCACCAATCGGTGAATGGATTGGCATCAACTCAAGCATGGGCTGGCGCTGGAGTACGCATGACCCCTCCACCTGACTTCCCTCTTACCTGCTGACGCGAAACGTCAGTCTTCTACATGAACATCATCTGGGGAGGTGCCTTTGCACTTGCGATGTGCTTCATGCCCGAGACGCTTCCATCTGTCGTTATTGCGAGAGCAGTCAAGAAGCGCAACACCGACGACCCCAACGCCAAGGTCGTCGCTGCCGAATTAACCAAGGTCAACGTGTTCCAAGAGATTCGCTTTGTCTTGACAATGGCGCTGCGTATCATGTTGACCGAGCCCATTGTCATCTTCCTCGGCTTCTACAACGGTTTCGCATATGGGTCAGTAGCCCTACTCTCTGCTTCTCTCTCACCTACTGATACCTGGATAGTCTGCTCTTCCTCTACCTTGACGGCGTCTTTGCCGTCTTCGTTGACAACAACGGCCTCAGCTACGTCGGTGCCAGTCTCTCCTACCTCAACTTCTGCGTCGGTGTCACGGTCATGTTCGCCTTTGTCCCAGTTCAAACCTACTTCTTCCGCAAAGACCGCATTAAGCACGGCAAGCACCGTCCCGAAGCCCGTTTCCTTACTTCCCTAGTCACCGTCTGGGGATTCCCCATCACCCTTTTCTGGTTCGCCTTTACCTCCAACGGACAAACATCATACTGGTCTCCTATTGTCGCTGGAGGCGTCCTCGGATTCTGCGATCCTTTACTCTGGCTAGGAATGCTCAATTATCTCGGCGATACTTATAGCAATGTTGCTGGATCTGCTGTGGCGGCTTTCTTGATCCCGTCATTCTTGATTGCGGCAGCTATGTGTCATGCTGGTGTAGCAATGTTCGAGAATATGGGATCAACATGGGCGTTTGCTACACTGGCATTCGTTTCTCTCACTCTGGTTGCTTTGGTCTATATTCTTTACTTCTTTGGACCTATGCTTAGGAGACGCAGTAAATTGGCTAATGTTTACTAAGGAGATGATATTTGGATCTGGCTAGAATGTTAGAGCAATCTATCCTGGTCCCTGGGAGTCTCTGAGCCACGGCCTATTCTTGTACAAAATTGTTTTCATTCGCAAAGATGTAATAAACAGGCTTTAGATGATAAAGGCGTCCGGGATATTGTATCGTCTTGCATCCACGCAAAAGATCAACGTGATATAGAGGAACGGCATACTACTGTTTGCACAGGAGATAGATCATATGAATTGGAGAAACATAAAATATACCATTATGCAAAACCATGGTGCAGGGCAGAGGAACCTGGATACCAAAAAAAAAAAAAAAAAAAGAGCCAATAATACTCTATGCCATCAGAACTCCCGCTCGTCAAAAGTAAACAAAAAAACAAAGCCCGCTAATACCCAGGAAGTCGTGCCTTGAATGCAAGGAAGGCACGATAGGAAAACAGAAGCATGAGTCGTAACTTCCAAACTCGACCGCAAGATACCAGAACAAGGTGCAAGGAGATCAGAGCACTAATTCGTCATCCTGTGGTTGTCCAGGATGCTTCGGCTTGAAGCCTTGTGTCTTGCGAGGATGGATCAGAATATTTGGGGCATACAGGTTACCACCTTCGTTCAATAGCATGTCCGGTAATATGGGATTGTCGACTTCGTTGATATACCAAGGATTTGCCAGATCTTCGGGCAAAGTCGTCCACCACTGCCAGGTCATGCCGTTGGTGAAGAAACCCATCGAACTACCGCGGTACCGTGCAGGGCCGTTGGCAATGCAATCGGGGAAAGCATCCAGACCGCCTCCGTTAAGAGCAAACTCCATCTCGTGACGGTCGCGCGCAGGCCATTGATACACAGGAAGAGGTATGCCACTGATTTTGAGGCCATGCCAGAGAGCGAAGCTAGGCAGTGTAGCTTCTGAAGGAATGCGCATGCCTGCATGCGCTTGAGCGTGGTGGACTGCATTCAATAGATTCCAGCTTGCGCGGCCTTGGGCAACGACTGAGACGAATATCGGTAGCTTCGGACCCATGGAGAAGCCGTGTTGCCAGCCTTTGAAGAGCCAGTCCTCGTCGCGAGAGGCATCTTCTAAGGTGTTGAGAAGGATCAGATCCGCCTCTTCGCCCACGCCCCAGACAAAGGGTTCATCGCAGGCATCCTCAATAGGCGGCTTGGGTCCGATAGGGTTCAAGTCATGGATGTCGATACTACCCCACACAGAAGAAGTTCCGTTCAGCACATCGTCAATACTGTCGAAGAAGTTGTCGTATGAGCCGTGGTAATCATTCATGTACGCCCAAGATGCTCTTTCTCTCGCTTGTTTGCGAGGCTCATTTCTAGCAAAATCCGAGAACTTGTCAAGCATATTTCCAGTATGTCCCAAGAAGCGCGAATCGACCTCCACCTGCCAGTAGTGATCAAATTCGGGATAAAATTGAGCGAATATCTGCAGAGGCTGCATGATTTGCATAATAGGTAGATGCTCAACAACATCAGGGTACCAGCTCTCCAGCAGAGAGTCGTCGAAGAGTACAGCAATGTCCTGGAACTCGGCCGGTACTGATTCGCGAAGGACGCGATCGTATGCCTTCGTGTTGTTGTGGATACCTGCTTCTTTATCTTTCACGTCGACCAGAAGAAAGACGGCATATTCTCCACCAGTCGCGAGTGATGTTTCTGCGACTAGCGATCTCAAGTTCCACATATCCTCAGGAGTGTACTTATACGTAGACCACACGCGAACGACGATGGCCGAACGATTGTACTTCTGAGTAACTAGTCTTGGGTTGATGTCCGGAGTTGTAAAGACAGAAGGTAGCCACTTCTCTTTCCATGATCTTTCGCGGTATGTGAGCCTCGAATGGCCGTTGTCGAAAGCGTATGCATTAGCAAGTCGCTCATGATTCGACTGTGAGCAGCTGTTCTGCAAGTGACCCCAACTGATAGTGGACCAGTTAACGCGACTTCTCGTGTATGTCTCTTCATCTTCTCCCAGCCCATATGGACCGTATCTTTCAGCAGCTGTGAGCCAGGATTGTTCGAGATTGAGAGCTTCATACGAGCCACTAAGAGGCGGCGGGTAGGTGAAGTCTTCGTACTGTGCTGGATGAAGTTGATCGTCGTAGCTCTCTGATATGAGCTTTCCTCTAGGGCCGATACATGGTACTCGTTGGGTACGAAAGTCGGTCGTCGCATCGTTTGAAGCTGTAGGTCTCACGAGTGGGAGTCGAGTCGTCGCAGCAGATGGTGAAGCCTTGGTAGCAGACGGAACATGCTGAGGAAGATGATGTTCTGGAGGGAAGGAAAGTGTATACAGTAGAATTGAAATGACAAACAAGACAACAGTAGCAACGATATGCCTATATCGAGTATTGGAACAAGCGACGTTGAGAGGAGCGTACATGGTGCCGCCTCAGCCCAATCTGCTTGTTTGCGAGGTATGAGCGAGGCAGCAGAGAGTAAATGACAGGGAAAAGGACAGAGATAGAGATCTCGATGGCAAGACAACAAGCCGCGCATAGGACCTGCCTGAGGACCGACTCGACCGTCGACCGCTGACGTGCCAGGGCTGAGGAAGGGCTTACCGCAGTGGCCACTACTGCCTTCCACGACTCGCTTGCAACAAAATCACTTGGATACTGCAAAGCCAAGAATCCACTTGATAGCGAAGCAGCCTTGTTTCGCCGACAAAGTCGTCGTAACGCGTGGCCATGGCGCCGTCTGGGCGCAGATACTTGCTGTCAACTATAGCCCTGGAAACCCGATGCATCTGGTTGGAAATCCGTGAGACGTCGCTACTGGCTAAGTGCTACACAAGAGTGGTCAAAAAGTATACCGGAAACAAGAAATATTCAGATACAAAGTAGACTTTCTTTGTCCCTGTGTCACTCATCGTGCCCTGGCCTGCATACGATCCGAAGCCGAAAGACCGTTGAGAATTTCTTTCCCGCTTGTCAAGCCATGTCAAAAAGTGACATCACCCAGGCCTCCTGTTTCATTCTGAATCTCTGACTTCCGTTTGCTGTCCATTCGTATCTTATCCTATGGGTGGAAGAGATAGGTGTATCCGAAATAAAGATCGACTTTCATAGAATGATCGTACCATTGGCTATCAATCGATCCGAGGCTGCTGTACGACAACGAGAAGTGAAGCTTGGCTACATGAAATCTAAGGAACAGCATCGCTTTGCTACCTCAACTCCACCTCGTCTTGATTGTTTTTGATATCAAAATGCAGAATTCTTACCAGATACAGGTGTCGTCCACTGAAATCGAAGAGAATTATGACTCTCACTGGACAAGGCCTAAATCTACAAAACACCTTGCATTATGATCGCTAGTTCTACAAACAGTTCGCTAGCAATGGGAGTCACATAATTCAATGCATGTCAGTCTACTTATCAAAATGCAGAGATCTTACTACACAAAGGTGTTGTCCATTGAGAGCGAAGAACTCTCCAACTCTCACTGGTCAAGCACTATATTCGCAAAATACTATGCATCACGATCGCTAGTTATACATGCAGTTCGATAATACTGGGAGTCACGTAATTCGATAGACGTTGGATGTCTAAGTTATGAGGGGTGGTGTTCATTGTCATTTCCATACTCGTACAATCGTAAACTTCGTCTATCCTCCACTTGTCTCCATGCACAATCTTTTCGTGGCGTCTATCTACGGCCACTGGGGATGTCAGGCCCGGTGCCGTAGGGCATCCCGTGGTACAAAAAGTACAAAGGACGCTCCAGTGCATCGATGGTGGTGGTAGTGGCAGCGGGAGCGGCGACAGGGAGGGCAAAGGGGGCAGGACGAGGGGCAGGGGGACCAGGACGAGGGGCAGGGGGACCAGGACGAGGGGCGGGACGGGCAGGACCAGCACCAGCACCGACCCTGGTGCGGGTGGCCTCGTCCTTGACCGTACGCATGATGGTGGCATTGGCCGCCAGCTCGGCACGAAGGGGGTTGCGACCGTGAGCTGCAAGCACGTGGCCCTTGAGGACGTCTCTGAGAGGGGATCAGCGTGTATTCTATGCTGCGCGCTAAGGTATATCTTACTTTCTGGGACATTTCATGCCGCAGTTGGCCTCGGCGCACTCCCAAGGCTTGACCTTGTGCTCATGCATGATGTGGGATTCCATGTGAGCAAGAGACTTGGCCCTGTAGGGGCATTGCTGGCGCAGGCAGGCGAAGGGGAGGGTGTTGGTGGCCATGTTGATTGATTTGATGGCGGGCGAGATGGTTTGTGGATGCGCAACGCTGGTCTTGAGAGCAGATAGACTGGCCGCGCAGCTGGTCAAGCGCATCATCGGAGGTAGCCAAGATGACGCTCAACCTGAGCTCGCCTCACCACACTGAAGAGACCAATGCTTCATACCACAATCCAAGAGACTACTTCTTCGCAGGTCAAAGAAGACACAGCACTTGCATGCAAGACATCCCATATCTGTCTACCAAGATTCCTCGAAAGGGTCCAGAGACACCACCAGAACCTATCTCTCTGGCTTCGGTGGGTCTGTTGTCGCATGCCTTTTGACCGACAGCATGAATGAATGCCTGCACCGAGACATGGCAACCTCGCCAGTCAAACAACAGCCGTCAGAGCTAGACACACACTCAAGGCTCCATATCGCTGATTTCAGGGGCGAGTGTAGGACCGAGTCACCCCATGGCTCCAGGACCGTTAAGTTTGATACCTGTGTCATGGTTCATAGAGATGATGGGCGCTTATTCAGGATACCACTGTTGGAGGAACGAACTCCACAAAGCAGACTGGCGTGATCCATCCTGGTCCGGGCTCAACAAACTAATGGCTCTCCATGAATCTATTCCAGGATCCTCAAAGGACAAACACAAAGGGTACTGATTGTCGACAAAGCCAGGCGCATTCCGGGACCAGAATCATTATCAGAACATCAGTAATACCAGGCTGGAGGTAGTAGCTTCAGCTACACTTCTTTGTCAAATTAGGTGCATAGAAAGACATGATGTTGTTGTTGTATCAAAGATACTTGGAAGCAGAGACCGTTAACATGAAGTCAGCGCGGTCAACGTGCTATGCACGAACGTGGAGCCGGCAAAACTTCGGTATCCCGTGACTTGTTGCCGATGGTGTGACCCGGATCCAAGCAGAGCGCCATCGATATCTCCTGGAGCTCGTGACCTAGAGACATCGGAGCACCTTACAGGGAACTCACAAGGCGTACTTATAGGTACAATATTGCTGTATACAGTCCGCTCAACGATCTGACACAATTACAGGCATCACAAGAACATACCAGGGTAAAGCACGGAATTTCACACAGATGCAAGCAACAATATATTGTCTTGAACTGAGTACACCTGAGGCTATCTGATACTGTCTTTACCGACAGACATTGAAGATACATGCATAGAGTTATCATACTGTAGCCGGAACCAGAAAAGCATGCGAATCTTGCTGATGCAACCGAATATGCCAGATGCCCAGGCTGCATGCACCGTATGCGTCGTATACGTGTCTACCGTATTCACCCTCTGGGAAACGCTGACAAGCAACAAGACAAAAGTATTGACAAGGAACCAACAGAGATAAGATCCAAACAAAAACTCATACTCATACTCATTTGCTGGAGACTAAAAAGATGGCTATACAAGAAAATATGTATGGTCGTATGCAGACAACAATCTCATACTGCAATCCGTCAAAATCACCTCACCCTTCTCTTCACGACAATGCAAAGCAATACTACGATGCCGCATGACAAAGAGTTGTAGCATTTTCCTGGCTGAAGAGGTTTGCTGGCTCAGGGACATCACTTTGTCAGGGCTCCCCAAACACACCTTCACTCGAAACACAATCACGTCTTTTACAATTACACGTGTGGCAGACTTCTGTACACGAAAGATGGAGTATGGGAACGTTCTATCTTATCCTAATCTAACCTCTTCTGCGAGTGCTAGGGCTTTTGCCCTTGGTCTCAGCACCGCTAGTCATGGCGATAGCTTCTTTCCTTCCCGACTTGTTCAACTTGTGCGAGGGGGCACTGACTTTGCTGGGAGCACTGTTCCAATAGTAAATCATCTGGAGAGCGAGAACGGCATTGAGGATGAAGCCGGAGATGAAGCCGTAAAGGATAAGCTTGTCGTCGACTTCTTGGAGGGTTGTGAAGATGCGCGAGAGGGAACCGAAGAGGTAGTTGAAAACCTGGAAGCAGCAAAGTCAGTATGGGTTGGAGAATGAGGTGGTGAGTTGTTACTTACAGTGAATGCGCTCAACTGACCAGTGCCGCCCTGTTGCCAGACAGTGATGATCTGAGGCAACTTGCTGGCAACGCCAAGGGCACCAGCGCCAGCTTGGAGTAGACCCATGGTCTTCATGTCGATGATGTTAGGGTTGAAGAGCGAGTATCCAGCGGCAGCCAGACCAGCAACGAAAACAGCGGCAGCAGCACCCTTGCCGCTGTACTGCAGGATCAAGGCTGCGATAGCGACGTTCTGGACGGCGATGAAGGCCGTCTCACCATATGTGCTAAAGGGGAAGCCCATGCGAGCATTGTAGGCGAGCGAGATGAGGTATGAGCTGGTCTCGAGAGCGTAGGCCAGGAAGCTCAGTCCAGCAGCTGACTGCGAGTTCAGGAGCTTGAGAAGCTGGGGGATCTTGACAACAGCAGAGGCACCAATGATGCCGATACCGAGACCTTTGGAGATGGCCAGCTTGAAGCATGAAGCGTCGCTGAGCTGAACATCATGGATGAGAGTCTTGTAGCAGTGGTTTCCGAGCAATGAGATGCCAATGTCGCGGATTGGTCCAGGGAGGTTTTGCGTGATGGGCTGCAGCACCGGGCGAAGGGCGGATTCGAGTTGCTCCATTGTTTGATTGTCAGTCGAGTTCAAATGGCTGGGTCAAACAAAGTCGCAAACAAAAAGCTTTTCCTTGTTCGTCTTGATGCCACCTGTCGATCGAGGGGCGCGTTTTTGGCGTCATTGTGGGGTTGACTTCCCCTTTCGTCAAATGCTTCGACGTAAACGTGGCCCCTTGGCCTTGCCTCCTCCTGTCAACTTGCAGTTCACCTTCTGTATGACTCCTACGGCATGAGCTTTTGTCAACCTCAACAAGGCCGGCAGAGATAATCTGAGGCACAGAAACTAACAGCCCTTTGTTTTCCAAGCTGCTTCACTACTGGTCTACAAACTCGTTGTAGTACCATAGACGGCGAACAGTGGTTACTCCTCTTGGACCCGGCGCCATATCTTGCAGGTCTCTGACGATACAGATTGTCATTTAGCTTCCTCTCTCTCTCCTTCTTGTGTCGAAGTTCACTACCTTCGAACAACTATTCACGGCAACGTCGAGCCACATGTGTAGGTTATGATGTCCGGAGTCGTACCCGAGACTGCAGTTACAGGTCCTTAACCGTGGAAGCAGCGCTTTAATCTTCTTTCTTCTCCTTAATACCTTACCTCTCGACCCTAGACGCTCTCATGAGATGCCCGAGCTCAGGCTCGACATCAGCGCACCTGGCGCTGAGCGACCTATCATCTTCTTCCCCGGCCCTCAACCTTTCCTCAGCTTCAGTTTTCTTCCTGCGACGACACAGTGGTAAAGGAGCTGTGGTCATCACTCATTCCCAGGATGGTTCGTAGGCTTACTGGAAACAGGCGACACTCATTACCCCGGACGTTCCATGATGATGGTATCACTGATGTATCTGAAATCTACTTGGCCCAGACTGAACCTAATCGAGGAGCCGAATGGCAGTCCGAAAACATTCAGCTCACGTACTGTCCCTCAGAGGTCCGGCGGCTAGCTCCAGCCCTGTATTGGACACAGTTTCTGGCTACGCGACTGCCATCGATGATCCGCTTCCTGCTCTTTTTTGGATGTGCGTCGTCACTCAATGGACACTGGCCGTCTACATGCCTGTCATGCCTATCAATTACGCCTGGTCTGTCAGTTTACATTCAAGCAGCTCTCGCTCTCATCGCCGTCAACGATATCACATCAGTCTACTGGAGACACAGGACCACGTTGTCATGATACATTCTAGCAGTTGGGCTATCCTGACAGGTCACGATCATCAAGCTGTACGACACCCAGACTGGTTGTTTGATATACCGTCCAAGTCATCTCGTTGACATGTCAGCAGCCAGTTGTATTCCACAACTTGATCATCAGACCTGCCGGGGTAGCTCAATCGGTAGAGCGTGTGGCTCTTATCATCTCATGATAGTCCCAACCTCAAGGTCGAGGGTTCGAGCCCCTCCTTCGGCTATTCCTACAAGGCTGCTGTCATTTCTTTTTGCCGGTTTGTTGTGGCGCCTGAAAACTCATTTTTGCACTATCTCGAATTGCATGAAAATTTGGATGCCAAGAGTTTTCGCGGATCAACGCCCGCACGGGCTTTCTCGCCAAGACCACTTCAAATTCTTCGCATCTTGTTGTTGAACTTCCGTTGATTGTTTTCTTTTTGGCTGCGTACATTGTTTGAATCGATATTGGCCTTGGTCTGGGAGTCATGCTGCTTCATGGGACTTGATACGCGCATATATCAGCGTGATTTGATCATGGAGCGCAAGAGTGCCTCGGCCTGGGTTGATTGGGAAAGCTCTGCTACTGAATCCCTGTTATGGTATTCAAAGAAATGGCAACCTGTGTCAGAATGGCAATTCTAGAGTTGCATCTTCTCACTTCACAAAAGTCACACGATCTTCTTTGTCCATCTACCTGACCTAGCAGGATTTCACTTGGCTACGGCAGCTCATCTGCATACATCGTACGTTCACTCTTTTTCACTGTTGGTCTTCATCACACACCCCTTCACATTACATTTACCCTCCCAAATGATGATTAATAATTTCACTGATGGCAACCGGAGATTGAATCCCTCCATGCCTGAACGATGTTTTCTATTATTAGCTCTATCTGATACTTTTTGCACTCTGCTATCCATTCTTGATGTATATTTGTCTTGGTTTTGAGGCAATTGTGCTAACTCGCAGCACAGAACAGGAATAACCTTTGGACGAAGGGTTCGCTCGTGCTGGTATATTGGATCTGCTGGACTAGATTATCTTCTTGTAGCACATTTCGAATATGATATTTTGTCCTGTTCTAAACATATTTGCTTGCCTTTTACCTTTCGCGGCATGCTTCTCGTACACACTGTAACACTGTGAGAGTTCTCTTCTCACGGTTACTGCCACGTCGGAAAATCTAGTGTTGAGCACGTTCACGCTCATATGATGGTCAAAGTACGCGTGTAATGTCGCCAAAGGCAAATAAGAGACCGCAGAATTGCTAAACACTTACTGACATTCGCGCGAACAAGGAGATCAGCATCACAAAACCCTCCAAGGATGCTTCTCAACCATTTGTGGGCTTCTGACTTACTGTCTCTACTTTTCAGATTCACTGATTACAAAAGCGTATCTACTACCTTTCTTGCTCAGTTCATGACATTTTCTCGTTCTGTATCTTGTTGTGATAATGAGATCATTAGCACATACTCAAGACCGCCAAAGATGAAAAGTCATATCTACACGTAAAACGCAACCTTAGAATCTTTGGACGAGCGAGCGACGACCCTTTCAAGTAAAACGTCAATCGTTGTTGTACATTTATCAACCAAGGACCTGATTAATCATCGTTTGTCATCTTGAGTTTTAGGTGTTGAGATGGTGCTCGAGCCTTGGAGGTGGGTAGGATATTGAAAGCTCTGTGTTCAATACCTCCTTCTGTGTCCCTCCTGTGCTCTCGATATTCGAAAGAAAGAGCTAAAAGACACTCATTGCTTTCGTATCGGTTACAACGAGCAGACTGTGGAGGAAGCAGAATTTTAGGTGGACGAAGAAGCAGGCTGGTTGAAGAACCAGAGATCAAGACTCTATGATCACTGCCTTTTTCTGCTTTCTTTGCTCCGTCTCCCCCTCAGTCTTCAGGAAGTGAACGGTAAGACACTGCTTTTGTCACGATGATGTAAGAAGCAAATGGTCATGCAGACGAGTGGAGATTGCATGGATAAACGAAACAGATTGGTTGCAGCATCACTTTAAAGCAAGCTTAGGTATGTATATCGCCGCCATGTGTCGTTATGAAAAGCTATACATCCTTAGGAATCTCCTTCGATCTGAGCATACGTGTCAACCATCTCACTTCTTTCTGCGTCTGAAGCGAGTACTGCTTTCTTCATCGTCCTCATCCTCATCTTCCGAAACTTCGTCAGGACTGGGTTTCCTCTGCACTCTTTTTCTTGGTTGCGATATCTCGTCAATCACACCTTTGGCTGTTCTCTTGCCTGGCTGCGTTCGTACTGATGCACTACTCTTGGCCTGCCTAGCTGCATCGGCAATGTTCTGATCTCGAGCAGTGCCAGCAATTTCTTCCGGCAGTATAGCTCCAGCACGCGAGGCTTCAGCATCTTCTATACGAGAAGCTGCGATACGACGTCGGAAGCGCGCCGAGTTGTCCTCGTCTTCCGATGATTTATCCTTTTCACTGTCCGAGACCAGAGAGATACTGTTTGTATTGTTTTGTTGACGTTGTGATGGAGTCCCGTTGGCAGTGATGGATGACGGTGTTGCAGTAACTTCGACATCCATACTATCTTGTGTCTGCTGCGAGCGTCTCGCCTTCTTCCGAGCCTTTTTCGAGGGAGCTTCCAGGAAATACTCGTCTTGAGCACCATATGCTTTTGGGTCTACTTCTTCCAACGAGACAAAGACACGAGCTCGGTTTTGTGTGTTGTTTGCAATACCCTGCTTGCGGAACTTTTTAAAATTCTTGCGGCCGTTCCAGCGATCATCCCAGCGATCGTCGTGTCCAGCTTCAGCATCATATCTTGATCGTGGCGGAGGTTCCCGACGGATATCCATGACCTCGATCTGTGCTAGGTTCTGCATATCGGCGACCTCCATACCTTCAAGTTGATTGCGAAGATTCTCTTCATCTTCCAGACGCCTTTCTTCTTCTTTCTGATTTTGCTCAGCAAGTATGGCTCGTACATCGACCTCTTTGTCCTTGCGTTTCTTAGCTTTCTTGACCATTGCTGCTGGGGTGGCTTCTTCAGCCTGTGTCGCTGTAGGGGTCGTGGAAGCCTCGATTCCTGCTTCGATGCGACGCTTCTTCATCTTGGCAGCGCCCTGCAGCACATCGGCCATCATGTCCTGATGAGTCTCTTCATCATCTGGTGGTGGCCTCTTCCTAGTCGAACGCTGGGTGTGTTGACTTGGCGCTGGATGGGAGCTCTCGGGGTGTTCGTCTTCGTCCATGAAGTCTGGTGAAGCAGATTGACTTGGCTGATGCGATGGAGCCTGTAAGGGGGATGGAGAACGGTATTTCGGCAAGGCGCTCATATCAATCTCATCGAAACCCTTGAACTTTGTTTGTGTCAAAGGTCTGCGCCCGCGACGCTTACCTGTTGGCATATCTTTCTGTGATGTCTCAGGAGCGTCATTTTCTGGAGTTGCAGATGGGACTTCCGTGGCAACTCTTGTTGACTGTCGGCGTGAAGCTGGAGGTTCTGATGGTTGGTGAGCAGGCGATCGCTGAAATCCGCTATGCATATTTGTGTCGTCTGCTGGCTGGATGACAGCAGTAGGTCTCTTCAGCTTGGAAGCATCTGCGTCAAGAATGACTTCCATCAACTCGCCCTGCTCAATGCTGCTTTGACCCAGAGAAGAGTCAATTTGATCAAAGAACCATGGTCTCTCTTCAGTGTAGCCACGAGCACGCAGCAGGATGATGCCGCCCTTTGTCTTTGGCTGTTGACCAAGGTTGAAGTTCCTGTCTGATTTCTTGCCGGCAACCTCACGAACGTAGCTTAACAGGTCTTGAGGGTCTGGATTCTCGTTGTTGACTGAGTGGCACAAAGCCTTTCCACCACCACCAGTGACGGTAGGCATAAGATTCGAATGCTGTCCTGGGTCGATGAATATGAAGATGTACTGCGAGAAGACTTCGGAACGTTTTGAATTGGGAAGGAAATCAGGCGACTTGTCCTTGCGAGGCCTTGGCTCGTTACCAGGTGGAGGAGAGTAGGGCTCTTCGCTCGGCCAATTTGCTTTAAAGTCTTGTTCAAGAGCATCAAGCGAGATGTTCTGGAAGTTGCTCAGATAGTCATCGGTGACGACGTACCGAGCATTGACAAAGGCCTGCAAGGTGTCGGGAGTGTTTCGTTTCTTTGCGAAGAGATGAGTGGTGAACTGGGCGATGTAATCGACGATGCACTTGATGCCTAAAGGCTCGAGGATGCGACGGTGGTCGGCGAGGGGGTCGTCGAGCTGACGTAGAGCGCGAGGAAGCGAGGAGAAGGAGAAGACGGTGGGTTTCCATTTGATGTGGAAGCGGTGCTCGTAATTGCCCAGCTTGACCGTGTTGTCGTTTCTGTCCAAGTCCTTTGTAGTGCCCTTCTCCAAGCGTTCACTGTTGATCCAGGAACCGACTTTTGAATTGTCCGTGACCTGCAGCTTTGTCTTTGCGTGCAGGTGGTTGCTCTCTCCAGGCTCGACGTTTGCGATGTCGACAGTCAAGTGTTTGCGAGAGACGGATGAGTTCTCGATGTATCGCATGCCTTTGTCGGCATCAGCAGAAGTAGGTACAGACGAGATGGTCGGACGTACGTTGGCCGGGTTCTGGCTTTGATGTGCGACCAATGACCAACTTTGTGCCGGGTCGAAGCCATATCGACTTGTCTGTACAGAGTGTCAGCGTTGATGGTGCTTGTCTGTCTAGCCTGAACTTACTCTCGAACAAGTCGCCCTCACACTCGAGGAACCACATGTTGGTCGCCTGCGCAGTCGCTCAAGCGCATTGGCAGAACCGAGAGTCGAGCTTTACAACAAAAAGGAAAATCGAGAGGACAATCCTCCAGCAAAGGAGAGAACGACTGAGCCAAAGTTGCTGGAAGACGCGACTGCCTGGCCGAGGCTGATGTTTCGCGCTCGCGACCGTGTCTGTGCTCAAAGTGCTTCTTCTTCCTCACGTCGCCCGCACGCTCTTGTACTCTACTACACACCATACCAATAAGGTGCACGGCTGCTATACAGACACTGCTGCGCTCAATCTGCAGTCATGTCGGATCATCTGTCCGTGTCGCTCTCAGTGCCATCCGTGTATATTACCTATTGCATACCAACACCCTAGGAAGGATTGCTTTGGGCCCACTAACTATATTACCTGTATGCACTACATCGCCTATGTCCCGTGTTTGAATCTGTCCAATCCTGCACTTCCCTGATAGCTAAGATGCATCCTGCTGCTCATGAGTATTAGTACCTACCGAAATCCCGTACGTAGACATTCCAGCTGCCAACTCGACCTTGAATCAGCCAACATGGCCATGACAGCCCCCGTCGTCTTTGCTATCCTTGCTGTCATCCTTCTTACCTTGAAGGTCTTGACCATAGGCCGTCGTGATAAGGACTATCCTCCTGGCCCGCCCACCATACCCATCTTTGGCAATATTCATCAGGTACAACACCCTCAGGCTTCCTTTATCCCTAGAACATACTGACCACACGTCAGATGCCCAAAAGAGATGCACATCTTCAATTCCAAAAGTGGGCCAATGAGTACGGTCCCGTCTATAGTTTGATGCTCGGCACCAGAGTCCTCGTGGTTCTTTCCGGTGACCAAGCAGTCAAAGATCTCCTTGACAAACGCAGTGCTATCTATTCCGCCCGCCCAGACATGTATATTGGTCAGGAGCTGTGCAGTGGAGGTTTGCGCTTCTTGATGATGGTAATTCCTTCCGCTCGTCTAATAATCTCGTGCTAACCTCCAGCGAGGAATACGGTCCTACCTGGCGCTACTTTCGCAAGATGTGCCACGCCCTGCTCAATGTCACTATGGCAAAGACGTATGTTCCCTACCAGCTCCTCGAGAACAAGCAAATGCTTTACGAGATGCTTGTCTCTCCGGACCGTTGCTTGCAGAACATTCGCCGATATTCCAATGCTTTGACGACGACCATGATTTTTGGTTGGCGTACTCCTACCTACGATGACGATAAGCTGAAGCAACTCTTCGAAGGCTTCTCAGAATTCGTCCAGATCAATCAGACTGGTACTGCCGCATTGCTTGACTCATTTCCTTTCCTACGAAAGCTCCCAGACTGGGTTCTACCCTTGCAAGCAAGAGCCAAGGAGTCGTTTAGGAAAGAAAGAGAGCTCTATGTAGGGCACTGGCTTACTGCGAAAGATGCGGTAAGTGCTGGTACTATCCGACCCTGCTTTTGTGTAGGTATGGCGCGGGCTCAACAGGAAGAAGGCTTTTCGGATGACCAGGCTGCTTACATTAGCGGAACACTTCTTGAGGCAGGCAGCGACACTACGTCGAACACTCTTTATGCTTTTGTGCAAGCAATGCTTCTATTCCCTGAAGTCAAGAAGAAGGCTCAGGATGAGATAGAGCGTGTCGTCGGAAAAGATCGGTTGCCCACCTTGGAAGACGAGCCAGCTCTCCAGTACATCCGAGGCTGCGTGAAAGAGAGTCTTCGATGGATGCCAACAACCATCCTCGGCTCAGTACCTCATGCTGTCACCAGAGATGATATTTATATGGGCTACAAGATCCCAAAAGGTGCAGCCGTGATGAACAACGTTTGGGGCATTCACATGGATTCCAATCGCTCACCAGAACCGCGACGCTTCGACCCAGACAGATTCAAGGATGACTTCTTGAATTGCGCGGATTCCGCGACTCAGCCGGACGCTTCGAAGAGGGACGCATTTACCTTTGGAGCGGGTAGGAGGATTTGTCCAGGCACCCACGTCGCGGAAGCGTCCTTATTTCTCGGCATGGCCAGAATGTTATGGGCATTCGACATCAAGCCTGTGATTAATCCTGCAACGGGTGAAGCGATTTTACCCGACCCTGAAAGGTTGACTCAAGGAATCATGGCGATGCCTGAAGAATTCGAGGTCGAGATCGTGCCAAGGGACCAGAGTCGAGCAAATCTCATCGAGAAGGAGTGGAAAGAAGCAGAAGAAGAGTCGCTTGATCCCATCACCAAGCAGTGGAAGCGGACGCCGGAAGGTATGGTGTTGCCGAGTCTGTAGAGAGTAACGAACGTCATAATATCCCTAGATGAACAGGAAGCCATATTGGGCAACTCATAGTCAACTCGACAATTCAGAGTTGTTTTCTCTCCTCCAATGGAGATGACATGGTTTTGTCTCAAGAGATAGTCGTGACTCGCGCGCTGCATGATGACAGCATCAGCTTGGCAGGGCATGGTAGTAGACTCAAGGCAACCACCTTTTCCACCAACAGTAACCAACAAAATAACCAAAAATGACCACCGAATCGAGCTCTACACCGATTAGTGTTCGGGGTCGCTACTTCTGGAGAGGAGATGAAAGAGTAAGCCTGGTTCAATGATTCAGTCTTGCTGATTGTACTTTCTAATCACCAACCAGTTCTTCATACGAGGAGTCGTCTACCAGCCCAAAGATATAACCCAACGCGGCATTATCAATGATCCCATCTCAGACGATCGAATCCTCGAGTTGGAACGGAATATTGTTTTGTTGAAGGAACTCGGAGTGAACACTCTGCATATCTGTTCGTTACATATGAGCAGCACGACAGCACCATTAGCATGACTAAAACTATCCAGATTGTATCGACAACCAGAAGCAACATGACAAAGCGATGAAGTTGCTCGAGTCAGAGGGGATTTATGTCGTTGTGGTTAGTATGCTGATCTCGCCTCATCGTCGGAAGCTCGAACTAACACAAAACGAATAGGGTGTCTGCACACCATCATGCTGCATAAATCGCAGGACGCCTTACGAGTCCTACAACACTGCCAACGTATCTTCTTTCCTTAGGACTGCCGGCATCATGGCTGCCTACCCAAATACCCTGGCAATTACTGCGGCCAACGAATTGGTGAACGGTCGTGACCACCTTAATGTTACTCCTGTGATAAAAGCTGTTGTCCGAGATCTCAAGAGGCATCTGCTATTCAACAGTAAGACTAAAGGGACCAGAATACTTCCCGTGGGATATTCTTCTGCAGCCGTCCTACACATCAACTATACTCCAGGTTTCCTGGAATATCTGTATTATGGCGACAAAGAAGCTACAGTCGACTTTTGGTCGGTGAGTCGGTTTGTAAGCCTCGGTACAGGTTTTAGGATTCTGACCATGTATACGCATAGTTCGCCGAATATGGCTGGACTGGGAGGTCGAATTTGCAAATCTCTGGCTGGAACCGAATGGTATGCTTGCTTTGTTAGCCCAGCATGCGGACATTGTGCGCTAATCATGCATTAGATTAGTCGATATGAGAGCTTTGCCTTACCTATATTCCTGTCCGAGTATGGCGCGAATACGTCAAAGATTCGATCACTCGATGAAACGAAGGTTCTCTACTCGGATCCAATGGCCGAGGTCTTTTCTGGCGGATGTATCTATGAGCTTTTCGATGGCCCTAATAGTTATGGCCTCGTAGCAATGCCAGGCGATGGTCCTGCAAGGTGGTTCGACTACCCTACTAACATTGACGGGAAGGTCATTGAAAAACGAGAGACAGACGCAGGCGATGTTTACATCTACCAAGACTTTGCCAACTACAAAAAAGCTCTGGCTGAACCAACAGAGAACGACCCGGGCTGGAACACCATGGAACGTGAAGCGGAAGAAAGACACAACATCGACACCACAAATATGACCTGGCCATGGAGCCCTGGATATCAGATGCCTGCGACTTGCATAGATTGGGACAATGTCGAGGAGCTTGTTGGTCGTTAGAAAGGATATTTCCCGTTCACGTCTCGAAGATTACTGAGCGCATCGATTACTTGACCTCGAACCTCGGAGGTCCCTAAGACGGCTCGGTCTGTATATCAAACCGCAGCATTGAAGTATCACGGAGAAGTCTCCTGGAGACTGTTCGGCGCTGGTCTTGCCCCAACAATCTACCGGACGTAACATAGTTTGGTGCAAGACGAATCATAAGCCCGACTACCAACACAAAAGAGGTCTGCAGTTGACGACGACGGTCACGCTGACAACAATACTCCAGCTGCCGCGGCTGACATTTACGTACTTACGTACTTACGTGCGAGTCGTGGTGAGCCTCGGTCGGTTTCGCAAAGCAGTATGTTCAAGGGTTGCGCGCCCCGTACATCACCGGTTATCTATTTCCTTATAGGTAAAGACATGAAAGGGACCAACAAATCAGAGCAGAGGAATTTGTCCGAGGCAAGTTGCAAGAAGGTATAAAAGCGCCACATTGCGGAAGGGGGCGCGAATCCCGTTCGAGGAGCTTAAACCGTTAAGCTTCACCACTCTTCTTGTTCTGTCGATCTTTTTGATTCTACCTCCGGTTTTCCATATACCGAGGCATGGCACTGCATGGCTGGCGGACAGTTGAGCTAGGTGGTTCCTTATTGGTCAGGAGTAAATGAAATGCACCCTAAAAGTTTATATGCTCACTCTGGTGCTGCAGATCAACAAGGCAAAACTCCTTCCTGTTACAATGATCAACGACAAATATTCCTCAAGCTGGCAACGCAGACCAGAGATTCAGACTTTCCCCGCATAACGTACTGTGGCAAGGCTTACAGCTGCAGCACTCGAACGGAGCATGTACCGACTGGATATATAAAGGGCTTGAGTAACACCACACGGACTCTTCTTTTCATCAAGTCAAACATTGACCATCAAACACATCAACATGAAGAACATCGCCATTGCCTCTCTCTTTGTTGCTTCGGCTTCAGCGTTCCCTTGGGTCGTTGACCAACCTGGTGTTGACAGCTCCCTTCTCGGAGGTGGCCGCAAGGTCAGACGTCAGCAATCTGGCGGCAACCAGAAGGGCGGTCCAGCCACATGCCCTTTCAATGCCGACCACCAAGGTGCCGCACCTTACAACGCAAAATACCCTTACAACGGTGCCCAGAACGGTTCACCCGGCAAAGGCATCGGTGGCTTTCAGGTACCCGCTGATGGTGACACGGCTCATTACTACGTTGCTCCTGGACCAAATGATATCCGTGGACCTTGCCCTGGACTGAACGCAGCCGCGTAAGTCACGACCTAGTTGTGTGCATGATTTTATTACTAACTCAAGCAGGAACCACAACTTCCTTTCTCACGATGGTATCACCACATTTAATGAACTTGTGGATGCTCAGCAGAACCTTTACAACGTTGGATACGACTTGGCTACACTTCTTGCTGCCCTCGGTCTGACCCTCACCGACGGTGATCTTGTCACCGAGAAGCTTTCCATCGGATGCGAT
>SWBH01000136.1:0-19260 GCA_024195465.1 Aureobasidium sp. EXF-8845 | reverse complement strand
TCTACTCTGCTCCACTAGAATTCTACTCCAGCCAAGATCCACTGGAGTAGAGTAGATCTGACCCCTACTCTACTCCACTCCATCCATAGTCAACTCTGACTAAGTCCCCACCGGATTGGGTTTGAGACACAGCTCAGTTAAGAGACCGTGTACACAAAGAAATAGGTCCATACCAAGACATCCGACATAAACTCACAACATGAGATGTGAAGAGGTCAGACAAGCAAAACAAACATCGAGTAAGACAAGCTTTTGACAAAACAGAATCCTCCCTAGCTGACTAGGGAGGAAAGAGAAAGCTTACACTTTCTTCCTTATTGTTTGTCGTGTGGAGAATACTGAGACTCCTCATGGCGTAAAGATTTGTCGTGCGCAGGGATCGAACCAGTGGACTCGGGCCAGCTAAACGGAAGGAACACTACTTGACCGCTGCACCATTCCACCAGTTCGATGTAAATAAAGCTGACTGGTATCAATATGATTCCTCGTGGTTATTCACTTCACTTGGTGATCAGAAGTTCGGGGCGTGCTGCTTTAGGTACTACTATCTTACCCAATATCACTGTGTACCTTGTCTGACCATCTTCGACTCATGATAGCTTAGTCCAATAGACATGATTGGATCTCTCAGAGTTATGCTACCGTGAGACCGTGGCGAATTCTCTGCCAGAATATCGCTGGGCCCTGATAGAAATGACCTTCAGTTTTAACACAAAAGCAAACTTATTTTCCCTGTATGATGACCATTCGAGTTCATCGCCGCTGTGCACTGCGCCAACTCACAAAGTTCACGGGGCGAATAAACATCCCTCTGATACGGCTTCGATTGATTCTGAACAGGAGGTCGGTGGTGAATTTTGAGGGGCTCGCTTGTATCAATACTTTCCGCGTCTGTGGAGGGACCCAGATCATCCGGAACATACACAAGATGTGAGTAAGAAAGGACTGCAAGCATGAGCCATACTGTTGATGACCCCATAGACACTGACTGCATCGCGACACAACCTCGCAGGGTGGGTGAATCGCCTCACTAAGTAGATGTTCAACAACGGCCAGATCTCAGACACTGAGTGTTTTTGATTAGTCCCGATCTATTCAAGTTCCCAAGAAGTTCAATTTTAGCTAACTTCGTTGGACAGCTTTCTTAGGGCACATGTCCCACAATATGAATTTACAGAGATGAGTGATCAGTAGTGGTGCGTGGAGTACTAAAGGTGATATGGGCAAGAACGCGACTGTTGGACTCGATATGGTCGAATAAGAATCGGTAAGATATGCGATCGAGAAGAACGTGTAAGAAGGAAGGGAGGTCCGATAGCACAAGATCTGCACGACCCCTGCCGTTTTGAGCTCACAAGCTGATTACATGATTTCTTGGCAGAAAGGCACCTCGCCTCTTGCTCTACGTTGTGATGCAGTTGAACTATTAGGATGATATTTGCTATGATATCTGATCATCGACCGATAGCTCGAGCGGGGACATTGACCCAAGCTAGCGGATCGTGCATAAGTTGACATGTCCGCATCCTGCTGCTATATTGCGGCGTAAAATGAGATGAGGGGTCCAGCATCTATTATTGGCTTTGAGAGCTGTTGAGAGACGAGGATGGTGCATAAGACCTTATCTGCGATTCGCATTCAAAAGCAAGCTATATCCGCAGAGTTCTCCAGCTTGACTCGTCTGCCTATTGGAAATCTTAGGTCTCATAGAGCGAGGATATGGCTTCTAGTATGTTTGCTGACATCCAGATCACTGTGTACAAGATACGATACTTACATTAGTACCAGCCAGACATGACTCTCCGACTCATAATGGGTCGAGTCACGGTACCCGATCTCCGACCAAAGGTGACTTGCGTAAGTTGATGAGAAAATACGCTTTACCGGTCGTTACACCGGTATCTGCAGAAGACGACTCCACGAACAACTCGAAAGCTACCCAGCAAGCGCTCGTAGTTGTACAAAAATTCAATGAGGCTTTGGCAACCGACGACGCCGAAGTTCTGGAGAGTTGTTTCTTTGCTGATCAAGCTTTCTGGAAAGATCAACTCGCACTCACATGGCATCTCCGAACGTTCATCTCGCCAACAGAAATCACTTTTGCTCTACTCGAGACTAAGAAACAGAGAGATATCTCGCGGGGTTTCGAGATCAAGGGCAAAGCGCAGTTTGTACAAGTAGGGCCGACTTTGGTAGGTTCAGATCACCTATACACCTTCGGTCGGGACGTTTCTGACCGAGTTTGGGCAATCTAGTTGTTCATCACGTTCGAGTTTACGTTCAAAACTGGGTCGCCAGCTGCTGTATGCACTGGAAGAATGTGGCTCTTGCCAGTCGAGACTGCGCACAATCAGGATGGGACAATCGAGGACTTGACATGGAAGATCTGGATCATAAGCACCAGACTTGACTACCTGGACGGACTCGCCGAGAACAAAGATCTACTCTTCGCTCCTCATCAGCGAGATGATCATGCTAGCACGCTTGAGATCGATGTGTTCATCCTAGGAGGCGGAAATGCCGCTGCTGCCCTCGCCGCCCGGCTGAAGGCGCTGGGTGTGTCCAACATCATGGCCGACCGGAATGCAAATGTGGGCGACAATTGGGCTTTGCGCTATGATTCCCTGAAGTTTCACGCTCCAACGTCCTATTGTGGACTACCTTATATGGATTATCCTCCCGAGCTACAGGACAAGGTCTTGAGAAGAGACGATCTGGCAGCACACCTGAGAAATTATGTCAAGACCTTCGGACTCGATGTCATCAACTCTGTTGAGATCATCAGCACAACCCAAGAACAGGATGGAAGATGGACTGTGAGACTTCGAACTCCCCAAGGTGAACACAAAGTCCTGGCGAAACATCTGGTACAAGCCACAGGTATTGGCTCTCAGATACCATACACTCCAGCGATCCTCGAGCGAGATGCTTACAAAGGTATCGCTATGCATTCATCACAGTATAAGAACACTGCGAGCCTAACGGCCCAAGGAGTCAAAAGTGTCTGCGTAGTTGGATCAGCAAGTACAGCCTTTGACGTTATCGAGGACTGCTATAATGCTGGACTACAAGTCACCATGATCGTACGCTCCCCACAGTACCTGGTACCTTTTGAGTATATCTGCCACGAACTCGGTCTTGGATCTTATGATCTCGATGTCGAGGCCTCTGATAACATGATTATGATGATGCCCATGATAGTGGACAGCCAACTTGGTCAAGGACTGTTCGCACAACTGGCTTCGCAGGAATCAGATCGCTACTCCGCGCTGCGGGAAGCTGGGTTTCCGGTCATTGACAGTCGAGATCCAGATGCTGCGTTGATGCACAATCTGATTGAACGTGGTGGTGGTCATTATGTCGATACTGGAGCTACAAAGTTATTGGCAGAAGGTAAAGTTAGCTTTTGAGCTGGTGTGGAGCCCAAATCCTACACGAGATCTGGTCTGCATCTGTCAGATGACACTCAGTTAGATACCGACGCTGTAATCTGGTGTACAGGGTTTGCCGACAAAGATGCACGCGAGACAGTCGCCGATATCATGAAGATTGCATTACCTGTCGATGCTACATGGGGTGTTGATGAGGAAGGTGAGATTCGCGGTATGTGGAAGCGACACTCTAAGGTTCATAATTACTGGTTCATGGGAGGCTTTACACAGCAACATCGCTGGTATTCGAGGACGCTAGCTCAGCAGATAAAAGCGGCCCTTGAGGGAGTTCTGCCACCACCATATCTTGATCTCCAGAATTGATGCGGTAAAAGAGTGTGAAGATGAAGATGAGAATATCACTTCAATCCCGCGTCGTTAGTTTGGGAATGCGGCCTTGTATACTGGGATTGCGACATATGAAACACTAAACGACATAGACTACATAAGATTCCTCACCCAATTTACTCGTCCTCCCGACCCTCCTCCATGTGTTCGTCCTCCCCATCCTCCTCGTCTACCTCATCCTCCTCGTGTTTAGCTTCACGACGAACTTGAAACCGGAAGCGGAGCGGTTTGTCGGTGTCTGGCTGAATGAAGTCACGTCTAGGCTGTATCATGCCTCCATCACACGTTGACGTCCAACTCTGCATATCAGTATCCATCTCCATCCCTGGTCTCGAGAATGCGTCAAAATCATTCGTCATCCAGTACTTGACATAGCCACGCTTTTGCTTATCCATCGCATACAGAGACTCCAGATGTTCTTTTGTTCGTGCAATCAACTGAGTTTGGAATTCAATTTCGTCAAGGGGGGCATTGATCCTCCCAGTGATGTAACGACCCAGGAGTGCGAGAGCTTGGTCCAATATCGCATGCAAAGGCTGGGTGATGCCTAACTTGGGACGGATGTTTCGCTTGGTATTTGGTTGCTTCGACCATAGTCTGTTTCCGCGACAATCTTTCCAAACGAAGAGGGGGGTGAGACGGTTGGGATGATCATAGCAATGTAGCTGTTCGTACATGTTGAACAGATAATACAGACTATCGGGTCTAATTTCGGGAAACGTAACCTGGCTAGATGCGATTGAGTCCTCAAACGACCAGTACAAGGGGATCTCGAAGATGATGGTATTTGTGTCCGCCGTCCAGCTGTGGAGCGGGTCGAGAAAGTATGTCTCAATGAACATCACGATGTTAGTCCACGCAAGCTCTGATGGCACGCTGACCTTTAAGAACTCAAGTTCGGCCGATACAGGTCCGGTCACTTCCTCTGGTGGATCTAAAAGCGCTTCCGCTGGAATGATCAACGGTACGTACATCCAGAATAAGTGATATAATCTTGAACCACGGCCTGCGAGTTCGATCCATGGCGGAGCATTTATGAGTCGTTCAATAGTGATGTCTCGTGGCTTGTAGCTTGTAAAGATTCTGATTACATGTTGTTGTTCTATCTGATACGGCGGTGGTCCAAGCAATCTCAGGAAGTCATCTTCGCCCTCATCCATTGACTGGGAAGTAGCGATAGACATTTGGGTAGATTATACTGGTGATGTGTGAGTGCCAGGACGATATGTAGGAGTGGTCGTAGACTTGTTTTGTGCCAGGGGCATCTTTGTCGAGATTGAGGACAAAGAATTCCATCTTTCCTGATGCGGCGTCCGAGGTCCGCAATCGATTGCTTTCGGCGAACAATGACCAGTGTAGGACTGATTATTGGTCTCAGGGACTGAGATGACCCAGAACATCGTGGTGAACGAGGCTTGATGCTTTTGGACGATCTCTATCTGGATATAGCTACCAGCGGTGCTATATAGTCGACTCTTATGGATTCGCTGATGTGATCATGTAGATAGAGAACATATGTGCTGCAAATAGAGAAAAGAAAACAGAGAGATATAAACAATTCCGAAACCAGGTACAGGAATAAGGAAGGCACTGCCAAGAAAATCCACAACATATGGAGTAAGAACAACACAGGAAACTCCACCAGCCAAGTAGCAGAGATGGATAGCGCTTTCCTCAGACCTGTCTCTGCCACCTTCTGATATCAGGATCCTTCCTTCGCAAACGCCTAGATTCCTTGAAAGCATCAAACATGAAAAATTTCAAGTGCCCTCGGTTGAACCACTTGTCGTCGCCAATCCAGGTTCTTTGGATCTTTCTCTGGACCTCTTCAGCGAGATCTGTTTTCGCTGTGAGGTATGCCGGATCTGACCCTTCTTTTTTGTCTGCCAAGAGTATATCAGTCAATACCCTCGCTTCTTGAAGGGCGTCTCTGATAATCAGCTGCCATGAACGTCCCAGCCTAGTATTATCGTCAAAGCGACGCTTTGAGCTGGAATCGACTACATAACGACCCCGACGAATGTCCTTGAGAACGAAGTGCACCTTCAATAGGTGAGTCCACCCTTTGGGGAAAGCATCGCTAACGTCCAGAAGAAAACGAATGTTATGAGGTGAGATCCTGGGCGTGGTGAATTCTCCTTCTGGTGCGGTTGTATTGAAGTCCCACATGATGAGGACCTCGTAAGTGAGAGACGTTTTTGCGAAGTACTTGGTCTCGACATTGATATTGTCGTGTGAAAAGTGTGATCGTTGGAACGAAGGACGCGTGAGGTACGATGTGTCATCTTAATTTCGAGATGATAAATGTGATATGATGATAGCCCACTAAATTCTATTTCTTTTCCCTTCTTGTTTCATTATCAAGATAAGATCGCTTAAGTTGTTTTGCAACAGTGCTGCGCCATATCGTGTGCAAGCTTCACTCACGACCTTCGCCTTTTGTCGCATGAAGTCGGCTTGGAGGAAATCATAGTCAACTCCAAGATGAGAGACGACAGACGACTGCTGATTGAGCAAAGATAATGGGAGCAAACTCGGAAATAGTTCGACATCTGCACCAGGGCGAAGGACATACAGCCACCTGATCAAGGCATGCAGTTGATCATCCAGTGTATCATCAGTACTGACACGGCTAGGCTCCTTGTGCAGTATTTGATTTGTACAGTGAGCGAGGAGATCAGAGGTGCACTGAACGTGACATGCTGCAATTTCTTCTTGCGAGCAGTCACCATAAAGAGCAGCACCGTAACTCAGTAGCTGGGCAATGAAAAGGTAATGTGCTGTGGGACAATGTTGCCACGCTTGCAAGAGCCATTGTGAGAGCTGTGTTTCATGCTTAGATGTATCCATCGCTCTCGTTGGTGTGTGGCGTTGGCCTTCGTCGCTCAAAGCTACGGTATCGGGAATCGTCGGCGAGAAGTTTGCCCTCAGGTCATCGAGATGGAGTCGCTGTGGGCTTTGTCGAATCAAAACCTGTCTTTTTGAGATATTGCCAACATCCTCCTCGAGTATGTACGAAGACAATCGCTTTCGATATACGGAGTCTGGAACACGGCCAACAATGTCGCTCGGCGTGTTTGCACGGGTCAAAACATCGCCATCAGGTGACGCATAATCTTCCACAGAGGAGGCAGCGACTTGTATAGCTAGGTCCAGACTGTTCGTGGGAGCTGCGTTGGCTTCAGCTGTCAAGGTATTGCGAAGTCTGCGTAAAGGTGACTGATCCGGAAACCCAGATAAAAATGTCGCAGTGTAACCAGATGACAATGATGCCGCAGGCGTTGAAGGAGAGAAACGGCGAATAATGGTAGACAAGTGATTGATCACACTGGGAACAGACTCGTGATGTGAAGAGGAGCTGACAGGTGTATCACTGCCCAGAAATGCTGTCGCTAGCAAATCTGGTACTCCTTCCTGAGAAAGAGGAGCGACAACTGGTGGCAACGATGGTACCCTGTCTGAGATTGAGGATGTGTGCGCGCGATCTGGCTCAATATTTGGTTCATAAGGCGGGGGAGGGCGCGGGTCGAACATAGTTTGTAATTCTTTCTTATCTCCCTCGACTGGATCTTCTCTGCCTGATTTGCTCTTGGCTCCGGCCTCTAGCCACCCTTGGTCTAGCCACATATTTTTGCATGCTGAGCGGCCTCCAGGATAGAAGCCCTTAAGATCAATCGAGGGAGTGATCATTGATGATGAACCCAGCAGTATGTTGGATACGTGCTTGATCGCTGCCTGTCTCGAGGCATCTGGGTTGGTATATAGTTGGAAGGAGGATGCTTCGGAAAGCGACTTCAGTTTTCGTAGCAAAGCCATTGCTTGTGGCATGACATTGGACCTGCACTGGAACTCGGGCATGATCACATCACTGACATAAGGTCCAAGATGGACGGACATTTGTAGCAGCTCGCATTTTGCCGATTCAGTATCGCTGGGTGCATCGAAGAGTTGTTGGGAAAGATGTTCAACCAGATCCGTGTAACCGACAGTCGAGCTTCTCAACTGCAATGAAGTGTTTGGGACGACAAGAAACATAAGCCGGCCTTGGCGGCGAGTCTTCTTCCTGACGTGAGATACCCGGATTCGAATAGTCAAGGTGACGAATAATTCGCGAGTGTCCTGGTTCAAACCAACCCAAAGTCTGAGCAGGTCACCACAGCCATTGCGATCGAGTGGCTGCCCTAGCGCGTCCAGCTTCTGCGTTTCATTGTTTCTGAAAACAGCGACAACAGGACAGTCCGCAATGACCCAGGACAGAGGGCCTGACGTGCTAAGCTTGTCGTTGAGGGCATCTATATCGGCTTGAGTAGCCATTGTCGGGCTAGATCAGCTCAGGTCAGTTGCAAAGGTTAGCAGGCTCAGGCATAGAAGTAGCAAGGGATACTCGTATCCCGCATCTATCAAAAGACGAAGATGCGTGAACCCACCCACCCAGGCTATCTATCGTATGGAGCAGCCTTGACTCTTTCTGTATGGGTAGGAGCGCGAAGAAGACAAAATCCAGCCAGCACTACCACGATGTATCTGCACAAGTCGGGGGCCGAGCTTGTAAGCGCCAAAGGAACTGGACCAAGGCAACAGACTCTTGCAAGACTGCAGCGACGTGGGCGGGCTCAACTCTGACAGCAGACAAGGACAGCACATCCACGGTTGGGCGTCACAGGTGACAGGCTTGATTCGGTCGCTGCTCTCGAGGCGTAGTAGTGATCGCGTGTCGTTGACGACTCATAGGTGTTTGAGGGTGACAGTGCTATAGCGATGGGAAATGCTTGAGCTATGATATGTGGTGGACCAAGTCTTACTGTTGCTGCTCAGCGTCGTGGAAGCCTGTCAGCACCAGGCTGCCGTCTGTCGCGCGTTCACGTGACGCCAAGATCAAACTCATATGCAGCTCCTGAAGCCGATATGACAAAACACACTTGGCACAATGACAATCTTCTCTTGAGAAATGTTTGTCTCGGGAGATGTTTGCATCGTAGACTCTATTGAAATAAATCAGCCGGGTAGCCAGGATTTGTCAGACGGAACAGAGCCCATTCCCTCTTCATGTTCAAATCCGCCAGCTCCGCTGCTGGCAGTAACCAATTTACCTTGACCATGGCTTGATGCAACTTCTGGTTACTTATCGCTGTAAACCACCAATAACGTCTGATCTCGTCGCTCGAGGCAAGGACACGGTGGAAAGATGAACAAATCTCTCCATGCGTGTCGCAAAGCCTTTTCACGCTGTCGAGGAACTGTTCGCGATCACGTCGTTTCGTCTCAGTATTCTTACTCCGCCAAACGAGTGATGACTCGAGGTCGACTGCTAGTTCCGGCTCAATCTCAACATCATCTGAGTTTTGATATGTTTCGTGGTCGAGGATTCTTGGGAAGACTGCGGCAAATTGCAACGGGAGATACTCTGCTAAGCCGAAGTCAATGATTCTAGGAGGTCTGATCAACACAAACATCAGAGTAGCTGAAAGACTGATAAGCCTACCCAGAAATGGCGTTATCACTGTCGACAATAATATTCGTCCCGGAAAGGTCTCCATGGACCATGACCCATGGCGAGCCATCGAGCTCGGGTATCAGGTATCTGCGAATGAGACTTCGTTGTTGGAGGCAGTCCACAAGATTCGCAGTACGGAGCTGTCCATTCAAGACTCGCTTGATCTTACGGTCTACCGCTTGCGTGACATATGTTTCTGCGCTAGTCTTGCCTGCATTCCCCATAATCAGTTTGGTCTCGACAATCGCTTCGGGAACTCACCAGGCTTCTGCAGTCGGCAGGCCGTTTCAATCGTGAAGTGAGCCAGACGCTTGATTATCTCGTCCCTTTGTACCCGATCTTGCGGCTGGTCGTCGTCCCAAAGCAGAGGCTTTCCTTCCACCCATTCATACGCAACGAATGGGAAGCCGATGGTATTATCAGTCGACAAGCTAGATCCCACTATCTGTGGTATAAGAGGAATTTTGGCCCTCATGAAATCCTTCCAATGATCTAGCTCGTTTGACCAATACCAGTCAAGGATCTTCCAATCTCGAGAATGGTAAGGAAGCCGGTATGCGCATCTGGTACCATCTACGTACTCGACCACGAAGATAATACACTGGCCGCCGGAGAACGGCTTCTCGTCGGATCCGAAAGCAAACGTGCAGTCAAGGCCGCTCCTGAGCTGAGACGCCTGTGTCAAGATACCATGGATAGAGATGGTCTGATGTAGTTCGGTCCTATTAATTACCAGAAGGGAGGGTGCCCATACTATGTCGTCGGTCTTCACTGCTGCTTTGCCGGACGATGGATTGCGAGAGAGTGGCAAGGACATATCTTACGAGTGAAGAGCCGTGAGATCCTCACCACTTGGCGATTGGTTGTGGCTTCCAGGGCGAACTCGAACTTTTGACTATTCTCCAGAACAATTATGTATAATCACTGACAGCAACAAAACTGCAAGGACTGTCGGGATTCCGAGATTCACTGTTGATACGCGGCACAACATCCACGTGACGAGGCGGTGTAACAGACTGTATGCAGAGCGCTCAGCTTTTACAACATCCTGCTTTTCCGTGTGAGTCATAACACATGCCGTCGTTCTGGCCTTGGCCTCACTAACTCGCCTACTAGGATGCGACATTGCGGTACCCTTCCTACTCGATATCTTTGCAATCATTCTCAATATTCATTTGCGGAAGTCCGAGAGAAAACGATGCTGACCAGTTCTCTGCTGCGACGATTATGAACATTGATGGAGACGTGGACAGTATGGTTTCTTCCGGAGCACTGGACCCATTCGAGGGGCGGGTCATACTTCTCAATGGGTTTCCAGGCGTAGGCAAACTCTCGATTGGGCGTAAACTATTTGATACGTTTGACCACAAACATGCTCGATTCATCGACAACCATCTTCTGATTGATCCCGTGGAAGCTATCACACCTGGACGAGGATCAGATCACAAAACTCTGCGTCGCGCATTGCGCAGAGCTGCTTTTGATGCGTTGTGTGACATCGCAGACAAAAGCACCACGATCATCATCACCAGCTGCCTGAGCTCTACAACTGAAGATCAACAAGTCATGGAAGAGTATCTCGCCATCGCGTCTCGTCGAAAAGCCCCATTCTATCTGTTCAACATAATTTGCGACAGGAGCGAGCACCATACCAGACTTGTCACAACTGAACGTTCAACCGGACCGAAAACGAAACTGATTAATCTGGACATTCTTGACGATATGCTAGAGAAGCACAAGCTTGTCGAGATAGCTCAAGAGGACATGCATCTAACGCAGATACCCGCGAAACATATGTTCGAGCTAGACACGACACACAGCTCTATCGATGAAAGTGCCAACAAAATCCGCGGAATAGTCACAGGATGCGTTACTTGAGTTGCCCTCACAAAGGACCCGACTTCCACGAACTTTTGTGGAATCTCTTTGATCGTGCATACATCTCGACCTTCCGCAAGCGGCGTCGTCGAAATGACATTCATATCAACAATGAGATTGCGCAATGAAGCCGACGAAGACCTTTCCGGACGTCGAGGGACTCGAATGATTCTTTGTCCTCGACATGTTCCTGGTGTTCCTCCTCCCTAAGTCGCATCGAGCCTTGTGATTGACGACCAGTAATCGAACACTAGTATCGCATTGCAGTATCAATTTACATCAACGTGCGTCAAACATGAGTGCTCAAGCTACCGGACCTGAAAATTTACCCCTGGAGCTACACTTCGAGATCTACAGGAAAATATTCCAATCATCCGCATACGATGTCGATCTCACTCGCATGGACTCCAGAAAGGCACCAGAATGGGTGACAACGCTCGCTCTATGGCAACTCTATTGGAGAAATGTTCGTCTGCATATACCAGGCGAAGCATGGTACAGAGTAGACCAAAAGTATCTCCAGACCAGTACCTCTGGCAGCATGTACCTACAACCTTGGCGCACATCCTTGTCACGAGCTCTCAAGTTCGCAGACCGCTTGTTCTGCTACCCTGAGCAAGCACCTTTGGACCCATCTGCAGGTTTAGAGATGTCCCCGCATCCTGCTAGACTTCGCGATATCCATCCTCCAAGATCTATCGAGTTTGAGATTTTGTGCGATTTCGATCCCAGAGGCGCTGTTGAAGGTTCCCATGAGCCCATCTTTGTGTCTCGAGAGGAGAAGACTAACATACGCGCTCTATTGTGGCTCTTCAAGATATTGAAATGTCAAGATCCTGCAAACAGATATCGCTTAGACATTCTTCTGAAGTGGAAGGATATACGCTATACTCGTTTTCAAGCCCTTGTTCTCGAATGCCACGGTGGACCAGAGAATAACTACGCTTACAAGGAAGACCCCGAACACCCCACCAAGGTCGCTATACCAAATGGCCTAGGCATCAAAGAACGATACATGCAAGTCATCGAAGAAGGTCTCAATCTGTGGAGAGGCTATCTCACCGAAACCGATACGCAAAACTCACTATCCGACGCGCAGAAGGCTGAAGTTCCGAAAAGTAAATACTGGGCACCCATGCCTGACGATGTATGTTGAGCGCTCGCGCCGAAGCCTTCGAAACGAACTTAGTCAACTATTTGGCCGCCAATATCTGCCATAACCTCCGCACTCACGTTTTCAATTATGATGATAATGCACAATTAGCTTATCTAGAATTCTGGCAACGTGTGAGCCTTGATATCCCACCTCCTGCCGAAGGAGAGATGTATCACAATGGTCTCACGCAAGAGTTTCTGCAGTACTTGAATGCACAAGTATCGTATGGTGGTGAAGCTATCTGGGAGTTTATCAATGGTCCTAGGGCGTTTGCGGCCAAGCATAAAGTCAAATCTCAGGGTGAACACTTTTTCAAGAATCCTCTTGATTGCGACTGGGGTTTGGCGAACTATACAGGGCTAGGAACACAACCTTTGAGACCTTGGAATGATGATTCTGACTCTGATGGGTGATCGAAACTATACATTCTTCCTTCAATCCAATTCATCTTTTCTAGATTTTCTAGTTGCAATTAAATTCTCATCACGGTCTCCACTACAAACTCCAAGAGCAATCTTCCAATAGTCAAACACAAGCTAACGAATTGCCCAACACAGTACTCCAACATTTCTACTCAAAGTAAACTTCCTTGGTCATGGGCAAATGGGGTACGCCCATGGTGTCGCAATACTCCTCCACCTCTCCATCTCTATCATAGTAAATCTGACCCATCTGGAAAGCTCTCAACATATGGAACTTGACAAAGCCAGTTTTACACGATTGCATACCCCACATGCGGTCAATGAGGATGCTGCAGGCAGGTTGCAGCCAATCTCTGACGAGTGCATGTTTCTGATCATCAGACATGGTGGGATTGAGTATCTGCTGCAATGCCATGTACGTTCCAAATCCACTCGAAGCCAGAACTCTGTCAGGTGCGTGGAAGATGTCGTGGTATGCTTTCATGGCTGTTTGGAGTAGATCCAGAATCTTGGCTTTCATGAAACGAAGTTGCCCTTGGTTGTCTGGTGCGATCTCCACCTTTGTAGACGGATCTGTACTGTTGTTGATTCTGCAATCTTTGAAGCAGAGCTTGAGTGCAATGCGATCGGGATCGCCGTTAAAGGCGTGCAAAAAGTTGAAAAGCGCTCGAAGGTTTTCATCAGAGATGTCCGGCATGGAATCGGGTAAAAAGTCCCAACAGACCAGGACCTCGAAAGTGATCTGCTTGGGTGGATCCAGAGTGTGGAAACGAGCCATGTGATTGGGATTGAGAAGAACATTTGTGACAAAGTTTTGCGCCTCACTTTGAGCTGCCCGGCCCCATACAAAATCATGAATCAGATCGGTGGGAAACACAAAAGGTCTGAATCTCCAATAGTCAAACTCGGCATGCGGGTCGGAAGAGTATACTGGAGTTACACGACTTCCGGGTCTTGTGATGTCGAGTGGCTCGGCGTTACGAAGAACGTTTTGATGAACTCTTCGCTGCAATTCGTAAGGGAGATCAGACCTGACTCTAGCTTCCACCTCGATAGTCTCAATTCTTTTTCTCAGATATTCTTGTTGCTCAATAGTCAACGTCGCGGTGTCCAATCCAGTGAGGATCTCGTACTCCTCCAGAGTACCAATCACCTGCATGTGGTACTTCAAATCCGGTGTCGCGGACGCCATGGCTGAGATTTGGTATTGTAGAAGAGATAATTTGTGGAAAATAGCAGGAGTATCATACTATAGCTGTGCTGCTGTCGACTGATAACCTGCCACGACAAAGACATGTCCGGATCCGGCCTCAAGTAAGATGGACTCGTTGGAACAAAGGATATGCAAATCCTTGAAGACAAAGGACCGGCATCCAACGCCTTATGGGTCGAATGATTGTTGCGAGTCTGGATGCCATACGTTCATGATGGCCAGCCACAACTCCTCGCAAATTCTTCCAAGGGCAACAGTTCTCTCAAGCAGAGGTATACCACGATTCATCTCCATCTCTTCCTCATCACTCCCGTCAATCTTGTATGTACCCATAGCAACATCTTGCAGGCTACCATCGAAGATACTCCAGAAGGCTTTGGAAATACGAGCTTCAAGTTCTGTGGCTACAGGGGTGACTGGCATGACAGGCTCTAGCTCAGCGGGGACAGTAAAGAATGGTTGTAGTTTGATCGTTCTCCTAGCCTTTTCGCTGGAGACATCGTGGAAGTGCGTTGCCAGGAGGAGCAAGTTGGCGAGACTCGATCGGTCTGGTGGGAGCGAAACCTGAACGACGATCTTGCTCATCTGCTTGCATATCTCGGTGGTCGATGCGTCGCAAAGCCATTGGTCCAGATGGAGATTCTCCTCCCGGCTGAGTCGACTGGGAAGAGGAAGCAGAAAAGTATTCTCACGGTAATAGAGCTTGCTGCCTTCGTCGTGGAACAATCTCGACACTTGCGTCGCCTCAGGTGGTAGCTGGTTACGTCTTTTGCTGAGATCGATAGGCTTGGGTTCTGTTACTGCATGTTTACAGATGAGGAGCTTGAGTTCTGTAGGCAGCTTTTGGAACGCTGAAAGGTCGGACAGCGGTGTCTGCGGGCTAGAGTCCGGAGAGCCGTCTGTCAAAGAAGAACCAGAGAACATAACTGCTAATCCTGTGTGAGGGAGTGTTACTTGGAGGGGTGAGCAGGGGCTGTTTCTGTTGAGTTGAGTCAATAATCCTCTGTCCGCGGTGGATAGCAATAGATGAAAATTGATATGATCCTCTGACTGACATCATGCAACATCTTGGGAAGACGATAAAGGCTATCCTCCATCTTGATCCGGTCAACAATCGGTGTTAGGGAATGTTGTCGACAAAGAGAGAGCAAAAGTGAAGTTTACAACAACGCCTTCTTTGTTCTCATCAAGCCGAAAGCGGAAACTACCACCACTGTGATGTCAACAAAGAAAGATCACCCTCCAGTAGAACAGCTAGTGACTCTCAACTCAACTCCAGGGTAGCCTTTGTGATTAGTTATGCCCCTTTTGCGAAATTTCGTGATTGGCCGCCATATCCAAGCTCCCTTGATTAGCCGCCGAGACCAAGGTACTGAGGCTATATAAGCAGCAAAAGTAGCCAACCAATCAGACGGGGAGAGCTGGATTCAAATATCGGGATGTTTGGTGTAACGGAATGATTGAATCACACCCCGTCCCTTGGCCGAAACTAGGTGCCCGCCCTTTCGCTCTCCAGTGTCGGCTTGGATTAATCGTCGGTCAAGACGGCTCACTTTTTTTCTGTGCTGTGTTTGCTGTACTTCTACTGATCGTCTTTTGCTTGCCTGTATGCGTGCTGTGGGGTGTCATTTGTATTGTAGAGAGGGAGTCTAAGGGAGGGTGGAGTTTGTTGTGCTTTTGACGTGCTGAGTTTGAGTCTCTTATCAAGCTTGCCTTTTTCCTTCCAGCTATCAGCCACTCCTAGACATAATGACCAGGAGTACCATGACACTAGCGTTCCTTTTGTGAGTGTCGTAATGCATGGAAGAAGCTGTCGGCAAGACCTTAGCGAATGTGACTACCCCCTCCATGAACCACATGGTACATTTGACCATCATCACTGAGGGAGAAAGACTTACACGCATACAACAGTATTCGAGCGACTCACCTACGAACTCTTCCGTAGCCACCTCAGAAAACCGTAGCACCACCATCAACAACAAAATCAGCTCCATTAACATAACTCCCCGCCCTCGAACACAACAACACCACAACTCCATCCAACTCTCCCACCTGTCCCATCCTACCCATAGGATTCCTTGACGCCCAAATGCCTCTCGCCTCTTCCAATCCCTTACCCTCGTTGAGAACCGTATCCATATATCCAGGGCTGATGCTGTTGACCCTGATACCATATCTCGCCCACTCCGCAGCCAGAGAATCCTTCATAGCAATGACAGCAGCTTTGGAAACGTTATAGGCGACCTGGGGTTGAGGGAAATTGACACGGTGGCCGGAGATGGAGGCTGTGAAGACGATGCTACCGCCGGTATTTTGCTTGCGCATGTGAGTTGCGGCGGCTTGAGCACAGAGGAAGGAACCAGTGGTGTTGATGTCGAGGGTGCGTCGCCATTGGTCTGGTGTCATTTCTATGGCATTGATGCAACCCACTACACCGGCGAAACAGAGAAGGATATCTATAGAGTGTCGAGCAGCTGTTGCTGTGAAAGCATTGGTTACAGCTTCTGCGTCTGTGACGTCGACGGCAGTGCAGAAGATTTTGGCAGTTGGGAAGTCGGCGTGCAGAGCTTCTATGGCTTCGTCTGAGGTATCAAAGGTGGAGCGGAGGTCGAAGAGGGTGAGATTGGCCAGTCCGTGTTCAAGAAGTGCTCGGGCAGCTGCCAAAGCGAGAGTACCAGCTCCTCCGGTTACTGCGTGATGTATAAGCATGATTAGCATAAGAATCTGATATCATATCTCTTGTATTCATCACATACTGACAGCATTGCCCTCGACAGCAAAACGAGCCATAGCTCTTCCTTCCGCATTCAGATAGTGTGGCAAAGGTGGTGGAGGAGCAGTCAACGAAGTATCGGATCCATCAGACAGTTCCATAAATGGAATTGCTCGAGCAGAAAGAGCGGCACGGTCAGACATGTTGAAGGTTACTGAATGTAGGGGCATGCAATGCAATTTCGAGGGCGATAGGTCTTGCTGCGAACTGAGATGCTGATTGATAATTCGACGATATCTTAAGTTGAGTAAGGAAGACAGAGTAAGCTAAGCAAAGCAAATGATATAAGTAGTAAGAATGGTTCTTCGGGTGACACTTCCCGCAGGAGGGCGATGGAAAGTGTACCGAGATGCAGGTGAGACGTCATTGACTTGAACAGGCAGGTTAACCGACAGAAAACCCGGACTCCAGCTCCTCCTCTTCTATCTCCCTGACCTTTTTTGTTACAATCTCACATGGAGAGCAAAGCAAACAAATGATCTTTGTGACTTTCGAAGCTGAGTATGTGAGAGAAGAAGGTAGACCGGAAGACAACAACGTGGACATCCGTGGAGCCAGTCAATCTTCTTGCACCAACAAATGTCCGGCCAATTTCTTAACACCCTTCTTGGTAGTCTTGATGAGCGGAAAGAGACCATGGCCATCAGCCATATTAATTCTGGTGACTTGTTGAGGTTCAACACCTCCCATGTCTTCCTCTGATTCGTCACGCAGAACCTTGAACATTGACGCCACGTCGTCTAGCTTCTGACTGGTGAAGAGAGGTTCGGCCTTTTTGCATGCAGATGTCTGGTCTTCGGGTCTCTTCAGAACTTGCTGGATTCGTCGGCGAGCGAGCTCTTGACCAGCATGCAGCATCTCGGCCGCATCATTCTTGTCCTTCTCGAAAGCCTCGAGATGGTCGGTGATGAGGCCTTGTCTACCTTGCTCGGTCCAGCTGGTGGCTTCCTTGTAGTATTTGATCAGGTCTTCGGACTTGTTGAATAAGACATGGGCATGTTCGTATCCAGGCTGGATGTAGTAGGTGTCATGAGTGGAAGTGCCCTTGCGTAACTTGGGGGCGGGTCCGGCGAGGACGTCTGTGAGGAGTGCGCGAATGTTGTTGTGGAAGTGCGAGTCGAGTTCCACCCTGGTTGTGTCAGCAATTGGAGCATAACAGAGACAGACTGCGACAATTTACAGCTCGCGTTCTTTGTCGTCAAGCAACTTGTTGAGGGCGTCCTCGTCCTTGTCGACTTGTTTGCGCATGCGATCAATCCAACCGTCGTCTTTGTGCTTGAGGCGATCAACGACCAGCATCATCTGTTGACTTTCGATGCGTCCCTGATCTTCTTCCTCTTCTGATGCACTCTGAGCATCCATCGCTTCAGCATCTGCTCTGCGCTTGGATGATCTGCCGTCTGGAGATTGGGCGGCTGGATCAACGAGTTAGTCTACCATCTGGGTCATTACATTCCGCAGTCTTTACCTTCGGCCTTGCGTTTGCCTCGTGTTGTCATGTTGTTTGCTTCTTTGTATTCCGTTATGCTGTGTTAGTTGGGCGAGTGTTGCTCAAGTATCAACGGTAGGAGCAAGGCTGTAAGAAAGCCACGAAGCAGAGTCACACATCCACAAAGGCAAGAGCGAAGAATTCCTCCTTCCTTCCTAAACCGCGAAACATCTGTATGAGCAAATTCTGGGGATTCATTCCCTCGATAACTAACTAATACCTGATTTGATGATACAACCTGTACTGTCTTGCCCCGTGTCTGCTGTGCATAGTCGTCTCTTCTGCATCTTCGAGCATCATCAAAATTGAGTGTACACTGAGAAAACTTCTTGTGAGGGAAATCATTCCATCCATCCTATTCCAGCTCCGCTCTACCATGTGTCCTTTACCGTCAGTCATCATTGCTGCTTTTTTTTTCTCCTTTTTTACCCTATCTTTTCACTCTTTCTCTGCTCCTCTCTACAAGTTTTCCTTGCATCCAGATTCTCTGGAGCAGCTCGAGTAACGGCACTGCTCGCGTAAGAGCATACCAGAACTTGTGGCTCATTTTGGCCTCTAGCGCATCTGACCAAATCCGCCATTACGTGCCTGACGGCTGCCATTTCCCATGTAGTTCTGGCCGAATGCGGGAGCTGGTCTGAATGCCATGTCTTGCGATGGTGAGGGTGTGCCGCCGTAAGGCATGTCGAAGCCCTGCTGACCATAGGCGCCGACTGGCATGTACCAAGGTTGTTCAGCGGCACTAGGCAAGCCTGCCGGGCCCATGTACGTTTGTCTACCAAAGCCGCTGCGTGGTCCGTTTTGTACCTGGGACTGGAGCCCAGAAGCCTCGTATGCTTGAGCATGAGCCGCGCCATCATCGGGGTAACTCGAGCGACCACCAGTACGTGCCACGAAGAAGGAAGAAGCCGTAGGATTCATCATTCTGGGTGAGGAGCCAGGTTGGATGGCACCAGGGCCAATCGAGCTAGGTGGCTGGTTGGGACGCGATCTGAAAGCTGCAGGATTGATGGCCGACAACCAGATGCGTGTCTTGTAGATCTTGAACAAATCTCC
>SWBH01000135.1:0-19301 GCA_024195465.1 Aureobasidium sp. EXF-8845 | reverse complement strand
CCGTGCGAAACGATCGGTGAGGACCTGATAGATTGACTGACTTCTCCATTGTGCTGGGGTCAAGCACTGCACCAATCCGGTGAGGTAAAAGAGACCGAATAACAGTCGAGGCAAATAGTTGGCTACCATAATTACCAACTGTAATGGTCTGAAATTGCGAAACCGAGCATAAAATTGTTGGGAAGATGGCTTGCGTGGCTATGGTCTTATATCGTTATTGAATAACCGCGGTACATTGACCCTACAAGCAGACTCGAGCAGATCTTGTCTCGAAGAGTGATGTATACCTTGATACCATTGACCGGTGAGGCTAGCAGCGTGAAGCGGGTTTACACTTTTTTGTTTGGTGCGTTGATTCCTCGCCTCCATTGTTCATATCTCCGTCCGTGTTGCTCAAGTCCCGAGACAAGGAATATGGAGTTCGATCCAGGTGATGAGAAATAAGTCACATCGGTCCAGTGTATGCTGTGGCCACCCACCGGTCGTACGAGTGGCTTGCTTTACCGACCGGCTCATTCAGGTACTGGAGTCTGATGCTCAGGCATAGACTGTTTCGCTTCGAGAAGAAGGCTGTCTAGCGTGAGACGGGCAAGCCTGTATGTATGCAGCATTCGGCGCGACTCCCACGTGGTATGGGAGGAGAAAAGCTTTATTTGGGGAGTGATTAGCAAGTCGTTGGATAACCGACTTTCGACCCCTCGTTTCCCCAGTTTTTCTATTCATTTGTGGCTGGTTGTGGTATGGAGTGATGAGGGTGAAACGGCAGGAGCACAGACATGACATGTCAAATTTCCTCGTTGGCATCCGAATCAAGCAGGTCGAAGACTTTGATACTCTTGCGAGGTGCAGATCTTGTATTCTTGGAGGCCTTTAGAGTTCAACGATGTTCGATCTAGACACGTGAAAATGCTCTTGCACAACACGCTTCAGTGTTAGTTCTCGACACACCGGAGTCTCGGTTGAATATATCGTAACGAGGCTGATATGTTGCGTCTGACCTCTCGCAACGATACCTACTGCTCGTGCTCAGCGCACGATGGAATGCTATAAGCGAGAAGTATCGCACCTTCCTTATAGAGCTCAAAGTTAGAGCAAGCGAAGTAGATGCTTTTGCTTATACTGTACTACTAGTAGCGAGTTGCGCCATGACCTCTAAGCGAATTAGAGCTTACGCACGAGAAGCCCGTTCAAGCTTCAACTGTCGAATGGGCAAGCAATACTTGGATTTCAGGGAGAAGCAGAGAAGGAAAGGGTGGAGCGTGATGTCGTCGCATGACAAGTCCTGTGGTTTCAGGGGGTGCCACAGGTGACCGCCACGCCATGTGGTCTAGATTCGAGGACCTGCACTGCATAGAAGCCTCGATGATAGGCAATGTGCGTTGGTAATCACCGTTTGAAGTGCAGTCAGCAAGGGCAGAGAGTCTGCAGGTCACCGAGGGTTTCCACGCGGGAAGACGGGAGTGGGGGTGTGGGGTTTCGTGTGGGAACTTGTTTTCTCCCAGCCTCGGCAAGAAACCTTGCTTCACGTGCCAAACAATTTGGTTCAAGTCCAATACAATCCCAAAATCAGCCCATCAAGACCTTGCTTCTCGTTCGGTTCAATCTCCGCGCTTCGGTTGAAGGTGAGAATAATGGATCGCCTGGTGACATTTGCTCGCCCTCGCAGCCTTACCGTGTTGCGCCACTGTGAATATGCACAGACGGTTGACTCTAAGAGAAGCGAACGTGCTCTAGGAAAGCTTCAACAGAGCTCAAGTCTATCGTCTCCTTGCCGGACTCTCGGTTCAGTCTCTAGAGACGGCCCGAATATGTTGCTCATGCAGACATCAAGATCATCACTTCAAGCAGACAGCGCTGAGTGAACATATATAAGTCAACCTTCTGCCTGGACAAACATGTCAGCGACAGCACTATCATCTTCATCATGCGTTTCCTCTCTACTCTACCCGTCCTCCTTGGAGCTGCCTTTGCTCTGCCCTCGCCTGAGAACGTCCAGGAGCGTGCTACTGGTTCCCTCGCTTCCTGGCTCTCATCCGAAAACACTGTTGCTCTGCAGGGTGTTCTTGCCAACATTGGTGCCAGCGGCTCCAAGGCTTCTGGTGCTAGTGCGGGTGTTGTGGTCGCTTCTCCTTCGAAGTCGGACCCCAACTGTAAGCGCCTCGTATCACCAGATATCAACTGTTTCTGACCTCCATCAAGACTTTTACACCTGGACTCGTGATTCGGCTCTCGTGTTCAAGGCACTTGTAGACCAACTCATCGCTGGTAACAAGTCTTTGGAGCCTCTCATCCAGCAGTACATCAGTGCCCAGGCCAATTTGCAAACCGTTAATAACCCTAGCGGTGGTCTTTGTTCTGGAGGTCTTGCTGAGCCCAAGTTCGAAGTCAACCTTCAACCTTTCACCGGTGCTTGGGGCAGACCGCAGCGTGATGGCCCTGCTCTCCGTGCCACTGCAATGATTGCTTACTCTCGCTACCTTATCGTGAGTTAGCTGCCTCCGGATCTATCGTGATATGCTCATCCATTCTGCAGGCCAACGGCAACACCACTACCGTCAACAACATCATCTGGCCCATTGTGCAGAATGACTTGTCTTATGTCACCCAGTACTGGAATCAGACTGGCTTTGACCTGTGGGAGGAGATCAACAGCTCTTCCTTTTTCACTACCGCTGTCCAGTACCGTGCTCTGGTCGAGGGTAGCAACCTTGCCTCCCAACTTGGAAAGTCTTGCCCCAACTGTGTTTCTCAAGCCCCTCTTGTCCTCTGCTTCCTCCAATCTTACTGGACAGGCTCTTATGCTCTTTCGAACACCGGAGGTGGTAGATCAGGCAAGGATGCAAACTCGATCCTGACCAGCATTCACATCTTCGATCCTGCTGCCTCTTGTGACTCGACCACCTTCCAGCCGTGTAGTGACAAGGCTCTTGCTAACCACAAGGTCGTCACTGATTCCTTCCGTTCCATCTACAACATCAACAAGGGTATTGCTCAGGGCTCTGGTGTTGCTGTTGGCAGATATCCCGAGGACTCTTACTATAACGGTAACCCCTGGTGAGTCGACCTTCTTGGAGGAGTAATTATGAGCCAAACTAATCTTGTAGGTACCTCAACACCTTCGCTGCCGCTGAGCAACTTTACGATGCCGTTTACCAGTGGAAGAAGATTGGCTCCATCTCGATCACGTCGATCTCTCTTCCTTTCTTCAAGGATGTCTACTCTTCTGCGGCTGTTGGCACTTACGCCTCTTCAACTACCGCTTTCACCTCTATCGTCAACGCTGTTCAGACTTACGCTGACAGCTACATGTCCATTGCCGTACGTCCTACTTATACTCTTGTGTATCCACACGATCACTGACCGAGCTCTCCAGCAAAAATACACACCTTCAAGTGGAGCTCTCGCTGAGCAGTACAACCGTGCTGATGGTACTCCCCTCTCCGCAGTCGACCTCACCTGGTCCTATGCCGCTTTCCTGACTGCCTACAACGCTCGTGCCAATGTCATCCCTGCCTCCTGGGGTGCCGCATCAGTAAGTTCTCATTACCGTGCCGAATATCACACGTCACTAATCAATCACTCTAGGCTAAACTCCCCAACTCCTGCTCCAGCGGCTCAGCCACCGGTCCCTGCTCTGCAGCCACAAATACCAACTGGAACAACCCCGGCTCCCCCACCACCCCCACCGCAACCTCCACCGCAACCAGCAGCTCCTGCACCCTCGCCATAACCTTCAACGAACAAAAAACCACCTCGTACGGCGAGAACATCTACATCGTTGGCAGCATCCCCGCACTCGGAAACTGGAATACTGCCAATGCAGTTGCTTTGTCTGCTTCTGGATATACTGCATCTAACCCCAAGTGGACTGTTACCATCAGCTTCGCTAGTGGAACTAGTTTCAACTACAAGTACATCAAGAAGGCACAGGATGGAAGTGTGGTTTGGGAGAGTGATCCTAACCGTAGTTATACTGTTGGTGGAACTTGTGGTGGTAGTGCTACACAGAATGACAGTTGGAGATAGGAGGCTGCGTCTTCTATGGTGCAAGAAAATCCTCCTCATTGAGAGACAACAGTTGCAGCGTTTAGTACATGCTAGAGCTTCGCACTGTCAGAGTTGCAATTCAGCAGGCAAAGGATGAAGATCAAACTGGATGTTAAATCACGGCAACATATCAGATGTCCTGACAAAGCATTGCAGTTCAGATATCTGATGGAATAAAAGCTTGGTGATTGTTGCACAGGTGTTCAAATGAAACTCAGAATCAAGAATAAAGATAAATTTCAAGCTTCCACTGTTCGTGGCCACGCAGAGTTGGGTATCAATGTATGTGCTCTCAGCTAATCGTGTTCGTCGACGTCTCTCAGTCCTCCAGGCAGGATCACTAGCCTCAACTTCTGTTCTTGTTCAACGATGATGAAGATCCTGACTCCTCTTCCTGTCCAGTCTTCTGTTCACTGCTCCCAGTACAACTTTGAGAATGCCATCTGCAGAAAGGTGCTCTCCTTCTGCACCCTTGAATGGAACCGTATCAACCATATCTCTCAACTCCACACCCGCAATTTCCGCCAACTCATCGTCAAGAGCGCGCAAATGTGCCCGAGCAGCTTCGTCTCTGCCAACCTGGAAGAATTGGATACCGATTTGCCAAGCGGGAGCGTCAAGTTTATCGAGCTTTTTGGCGCAACTGATCAGGGGAGCTTCCACATCGTCACTGGGCTCGCCATCGGTGATGACGATGAGGTTAAGTGGTTTTACTGCTTCAGGACCTCGTTGCTCGCATTGGCGGATGTAAGGTCGGAGGATGGAGTCTAGACGTTGGCCAGTGGGTGTACCGCCCCGAGGCCTCACACTAGAGAAGATTTCGCGGACGGTGGCTGCTGAAGTGACGTTTTTGTGATAGACGTTTTCTGGGTTGTTGAGGAAGAGGATGTCGATTCCATCGGCGTCGTGAGCAACACAGATAGGCGTGATGGATTCCAAGGCTTCTTGGGTCTCGCGCCAGCGGCTTCCTGCCATTGAGCCCGAATCGTCGATTAGGAAGACGGTGTCAAAGGTGCTTAGAAAGGCATATGGGTCGTCGGCTGTTGCGCCCTGTGGTGAGGATACCGCGATAGAAGGGACTGGCGCGGCGTTGGAGACTGGTGAGTAGGCTGGCGGTGCAGTACCCTGATTCAAAGGGGCTGGAGCTGGCGCCGAATATTGACTCTTCATGGTACCTGTCCTTGAGGGCGCATTGTAGGGATCTTGGATTTCAGGGTATGGGCGTGAGTTGCTCTGAGTACCTCCTCCACTGCTGGTGGAGACCTTGCGCTTGATGCTGCCTAGGATTCCACGCATGTCGTCTGTTATGATGAAGTGTGATTGTTGATTATTGTGAAAAATTGCGAAAGTGTGTGAACAGGAAGGACGTAAGGAGGTCTTATGTAGGTAGGGGAAAGTCCAAGGAGCTTAGGTCTTGTGATGCTAAATGATTCAGCTGAGCGCAGTCGCGACAAGAAGAGTCATTCAGGCAATAAGACGGATAAGGCGGAGTAGGTTTGGTTCAGTCGAGATAGTTGTTTGTCTTGGTCACGGCAGCACGGTTGGCATTATTATATCTTGCTCACCTTTGACTCGGCTGCAAAGCTTCCTACCCACGCCAGGCTTCAGCATAGCCGCGCGCTTTGTCACATCACATATCACATTCAGGCATCTCTTAACCCTTCATTTTGATGGCTGTTATACAAGAAGAGAAGCAGCAGTGGACTGTTGGATGTGGAGGCTTGGGCAAAACGATAGCTTTGGGAAGGCGCAGCGGCGTGCACTGCCGCCAAGCTCAGCCTCGCGAGGATCCTTAGTTTGCCGACTTGGGCCGAACCCGCCTTCCGAGACGTGGTCGGTCATGCCAAGAAATGTGGGGAGACGTTTGACGCGAACGCGCCTTCTTTCATGTGACACTGCGAGTTTGCGATACAATATCGATGTAACTTGCAGAGCGATGGACCGATATGATACTGCCCGACGAAGGCAGACTCGTCCTGGAAGATCAGCATTGGGATATTGGCTGCCACTGGTAGTCACGGTGACGATAGCCACAGCTGGTTTAGCCGCCTGGATCTGGAGCGAACGCCAACATGACAACGATGATGATAATGACAACCGACACGATGATACAGAAGACGACACATACGACCACCCCTTAGACTACCCCGAGGATATACCAAATACTCGACAACAGGCCGCTGATTCTGGTGACGAAGGCTTTCCCTCGCGTGCCACTGGCCGCGATCCATCACCCCAGCCACCGGCCTTTTCTGACAACGAGCATTGGAACGAAGAAGCAGAAACCAGACGCTCCCAGAGGCACAATCTCTCGAATCAACCAACCAAGAAGCCCAAGAGGACTGTCGTCGTTGTCTTGAACGGAGACGAGCAGGATGATGCTCCTATCTACAATGCTGAACATGCTGTGAGTATTGTAAAGCCCCGTTGTTGAAACAAATATGCTGACACGGCCTAGTCCATCCTCTCTCACCTCCCTGACCACGTCGATCCAGCCCTTACGAACCTCTTCGTCTTGATCTACGCTCCCAACTTGACGTCGCTACCCGAACTTCCCACCTCCACATCCGCCTCGGCCACCCTCTCATCCTCATATGCATCTGTCTCGTATCCTGCCTCTTCACCTAAATCACTCTTTGATTCCCTTTGGCACAAGTCTCTGTCTCTGGTAGACAAGTCCTCACAGGTCATGCCCTTCTCGACACCCACAGGCTACATTCACATCCTGCGCCATCTTTCTCCATCGCTGGTCTATCTACCCGACGTTCCTGTCCTCTCTGGCCACAACGGTGAACATGTTCAACAGCTCAAAGGCTGGGTTGGTCAGACAATCCTCGTTGTTGGTGACGATGGTGCTGGTGGTTTGATCGACACCGAGACAGACACTGAAGATGAAGCATCACGAAGAGGCATGACAAGAGAAGAGAATAGCAACAAATGGTGGGAGACTTCAGATCTAGTTGGTCTTGGAAAAGATGTTGAAGTCGTCGATATTGGTCGCATGGGTGAGGATTGGTCGAGAAGAGTTGGAAACACCTCTCTTACTTCAGGTCGTTGATTGTCTGTTGCAAGTCAGCCATCTCTCGCCATCTAGAATGAAAACCCAGACTCACTGTAAGCTATATAGTCTGAATTGATGCATGTACAAAGCTCTCACTCTTAGCCACACATTGTCTCGTTTAAAGAACACAAAACAACAAGATATTATTGATCACAACTCTATAAACACGACAAGGAGCAACAACGCTTTCCAACATCCAAAAACAGAGATCTAATATCCATGCTTTGCAAACTCCTTCTCAGTCCACTCCCACAACTCATTGGCAAGTTTGTCATTCTTGAGTATCGCCTGAGTATACTCTTTCCCCTTTGGCGTGTAAAAAGCCCCATTCTTGACTTCTTTCTTACTCGCCGTAGCAGACCACAATTGCATCTTTGCTCCATCGTGAACATTTGTAAGCAAAGGCGTCATGACCGCACTCAACAACCATCCAACATATGGTCTCTTGTACATGTTCTCCCAGATGCCGGTATTGACCACACCAGGGTGTAGAGCCACTGATTTAATAGCTGGATACTTTTCAGCACTGATTTTGCCGAAAAAGTAGTTGGCTAGTTTGGATTGACCGTATCGTGCCACTGAGTTGATCTTTGGCATTGGAGTGCAGAGGTCGGTAAAGAGGATTCCCTGAGTGGGTGCCATTTTGAAGAGTTCGGAGCTGAGGTTTACGATGCGAACGTCGCTGTTTGGGGCTTCGGCTGTCTTTTGCAGCAGAGGAAGCAATAGTTTGGTGAACAGAGTTGGTCCCATGTAATTAGTTCCGAATTGAATCTCATAACCATCGGTAGATACGCCAGCAGGAACCTCTGCTAATCCAGCATTGTTCATCAGGATATCCAGACGATCGTTTTCGTTCAGAATGAGGTCAGCGGCGCGTTTGACAGAGGCCAAAGATGCCATGTCGATTTCAAAATAGTGAATTTTGCCTTTGGCGGATGGGACGTCTGAGACTATCTCTTCGATTGCGGCATGGCCTCGTTTACTCGTGCGAGCGCCCAGGTAGACTTTGGCAGGGTTGTGTTTGACTAGTTGGTGTATGCTTTCTTTGCCGAGACCACTGCTGCCGCCGGTCACGATGATGATTTTGCCTGTCAGATCGGGCATGTCCTTTTCTGGGTTATAGCGTGTGCTGTACATGGCGATGGTTGATGAGTTGGATGGTTTTGACGCCGGTTCAGATCTGTGATTTTCGTCGAGAGAAAAGTCGTCGGATGCTTGGAAGCGCCAGAAGTTGAGAAGATTGTTCGAATGTTGACTTGGTGTGGGAATGTTTTCAAGACACCTTCAGAATGTTCGACTGACTTTATAAATTTTCTCAGGAATTATACATTTTTCAGTAACGTCCGTATGGTCGAGGCGCATCCAGTTCTGCGGCGCAACTATTACAGCTTCCTGTAAGGCAATGATTAACTGGTGATTACAATCTGGACCTCTCATCTGGAGCGAAGGTCCAATAGTCATCCGAGTTGGATCTCGCTGGTGGCCAATAGGCGACAAGCCAAATGCATGACCGGAGGGATATTCGTCCGCTGCAGATACATGGTGTTTGGCAATCATGCTCGATGTTGACTCATCAAAGCCGCGACTGTTGTCACGGCCGAAAGACCCCGCATGTACTTCTTCATGCGTTGTCCCTCATGGCATTCTTGCAAAAATTTCCATCAATGATCCTGTAGATTTAGGATGTTACTACTGTATGGTTTGGGTGAGGTACGCCGGACTCGGAATCATTGTGGAACCAGGTGTGAAGACTTAGGCATGCGAACTTTCGGCCGACTCGCATTCTTGAGTACTCGGACGATTTCTACGGTGCATCTTTTCGCAATCTGCTTTCTTTGCACGCTTGACGCAAGATCTGGATGCATTCGACTTGACCATCCAATGCTTGACAGGTGTCTCACAGTCAGGTGGTGGACCTAGAGCCATTTCATTGAGGATATCTCCAGGCACTGGGGTTTTGCTCAGACTTCACACCACTGACACGATGCCTTTGCTCTCTACTTGAACATTGCAAATCCGATGCTGATGACGACCAAGGGCCACATTCTCTGATGACAACAGCTTGTTGTGTTTTGGATTGTAGAAACCAAAACCTACTCTCAATCTATTTGAGCTGATTACGAGAATGAAGGAACGTGAGAAAGTACAACACCCTTCTGAAGATGCATGGCAATGATCAATGCTGTACATCTATCTGCCCCTTATGTGTTCTCGAGACAGAAGATAACTTTTCACTGGCCGAAACGCTTTGCGATGGTCTCCATGACGGCCTCGACCTCTGACTCAGTAGCGACTTCGTCCTCTCTGCCTCCAGACTTTTCATCCTGCTTCTCAAGACTGATACCACTGGTCTTGTTTTCCTTGTCGCTCTCATCATCTTTGCTTGCTCTGGGCTTGCCATGGTTGGAGTCGGAGGTATCATCGGCGCTAGAGTAGTGACCGAGTTCAGGAGTTGTGACTGCGGCTTGGGCTTGCTTGGTCTTCTTGAGTAAGGTCTTCTTCTGGCGTTTCGAGAGCTTAGATTGAGTAGTCTTTTCCATGTTGACCTTGCCGCTGATGATCTGGTGTTCGTCGGTAGAAACAGTAGGTGCATCCTGGATTGACATTCCAGCAAGGCCTTGAGAAACAGTATCCTTCTCCTCCAATTTCTGCTGCTGCAGGGCTGCCTTCTCAGCTTGAGCCTTTTCCTTCTTGCGCAGGTACTTTTTCTTGTTCTTTGCGCGCTTCTTTTCCTCCTTTTCTTCTTCATCGCTGTCGATTTCCCAGATGCGCTGTTCCTGTTGCTCGGGCTGCTTTTGTTTGGACTGGAAGGAATGGCCGGTGTTTGCTTCAATGACATCTTCGAACATGGCGGAGAGCATTTCGTTTCTGAATGCTTCTCGCATCTGGAGATGGTTAGTATGTAGTCGGTGATCTTGATTGTGCACATACTAACATAATGTTCTTGTATGCTTGAGAGGGGGATGCCACGGTATGACGCCATGTTGGTAGGATTTGGTGAGCGTGACAAGGCGTAATGTTGTTGGAAGCTTGAAGGTGCGACTAAGATTGTATAGTGAGTTGATGCGTGTTGCAAGTGATAGCGGGGTGTACAAACGACAACACAACGAGCAAACGCCGAGGCTCCCAGTCGATCCTTACACCATGACAAAACAGCATGGAATTGCATAATACTTTCTGAAGCAGAGTGGCATCCATTGAAAGAGATCATCCCGAATTATCTCTGTGGCCACCGTCATCTGAACGAAGATCTTTTGCATTTGGATAGTAGATAATTCACCACTCACTGTCGTATGGAAGAACGATGATTATCATAATAACAAGCACACGACTCTCACATTATGACGATCAGACACCTTCTTGCAGTTTTACAGTGGTCTCTACAGCCTGTTGGTGATGACAGGGGATACATTTTTCCAGTGTGCAAAGTCTATCATGGATGTTGCTTTAAAATTGCACAACTCTTTCGAGAAACTGGATCTTGTCCATTGAGATGCGATTCACTCTAGGCTTTCTTTGGACACATACCTAGCACGGATAGTGTGGTGCTTTCTTATAGCACGGAAGTTGCTCTGTACCTTTGTGCGAATGACTTGATGGGTACAGACTCTGTTAGAGAAGGATTGGCTTCTGAACGAAGATGCACTCTCTCACACCGTACCTACAAGATGCCATCGTGTAGTGTTTCATAAGTTTCACGAGGCTCACACGTTCTGACAACGACAAAGCGATAACTCTACTCACATCGACCCGGGTCTCAAGAAAGGGGTGCAAAGACCTACTGCACTACCTGGCTGAATCTAACGACTCACCACACTTTCTAACTCTTCTGAGCACCGACAGTCGTCGGGCAGTACTGATAAAAGAACTCATGCGAGGCATCCTTGTAGATAGCCCGGTTCATCACTCGTCTTCTGCCTCCTCATCCTCCGAGCCTCCGCCATCTCCTTCTCCCTGCTGTTGCCTCTTCTTTGCAGCTCTGTTCCTGTTCTTGTTCCTGTTCTTGTTGGCCTTCTTCTTGATGCCCAACACCTTCTGCAGTCGTCCGATAGTGATGATGGCCGACTGTCTCTGAGCATCAACCCGGCGCCAGATCTCCATGTCGTTCGATGCGCAGCCTTGCGCGAACTTGAGAAACTTCATGATGGCATCCAGGTCTTCTCCCTTGTGAGATGGCGCATCGGCTTGCAGAGAAGCACGAATGTAGTCGTTGACTATCTGGCGATATGCTGCGAGATCCTCATTTCTCCTCTTGAATCTAGTGCCGAAGAAGTCCAGAGCACGTTTCAAAGCGTCTTCAGTCTCTTCAAGTTCTCGCAGAAAGACCAGGGTTTCGCGTTCGATCAGGGGTCTTACGTTGGTCTAGAGGATTGTCAAAAGTCGCCCCTGTAATTATTTTGGATGTTCTTACCTGATTTGGCTGATCTGCAGGCTGTGATGTGGTAAGAAGGTCGCCGACCAAGGCACGTCTCAAAGTCTTATCACGGGCGGAAGATCAGGTTGCGCGATGAGTCGTTCGTAGGAACCATTGTACATCTCTTCCTGACCCCTCATTCTGGCCAAAAGCTCCTGATCAAAGCGTGTGTCTGGAGGCGGTTCTCGCTGCAGATTGCGCCTGCACAAAGTCCTCAGCCAGAACTCGATACCAAAGTCCTCTGGACCGTCACGGCATCGATACAGCAGATATTCTTGACTTGAGATATATTTGAGGACCTAGGAAAGGCATCAGTGATAGTCATCTTGTGTTTTGGATGCACGTCTATACCTCGGCTTCTTCAAAGGACTGCGTCAAGATACCCAACCAGACAAGACAGCGAATTCTGTGAACCACAGGAGTATCTCTGCTGTGTTCCTCAATAATGACTCGCATCTTCGACATGATGACGGCGATCGAAGAGTCAGAGGACTCATCTTTCCACTCGCAGTTGGTTACTCGTTCGGCCCAGCTATCGCCATAATCTCCTTCTGTGGCGCAAAACAGCGAGATCACGACTCTTTCTGCATGTATGTACCAACGGTCTATTTCCTTTGACGAGTTCTGCATGTTGGGTGTGAGAGGCGAGGTGAGTCGCGAGAAGACAGGTCGAATCAATGAGTCGACATCAGGCAGCTGAGGGTCGTTAGGCAGATGAGTCGACATCTTCGTGCGCGGGTCAGTAAGATATGGAAAGAGAAGGCAGGCAGAAGTTGCGATCTTCTGCTTCTAGTTCAATTCGAGTGTGTGTGTGTGTGTTCGCGGCCAAGACATGTTTGACTAGAGGTTTCCGCAACGACATAGCAAATCCGGAGGCCGTCAACAAAGACAGATCGACGTCTACTGCAGCATTTTCGACGAGCATGTCCATGAAGGTAAGCAGTACCTAGCTTCATATCACCTCCTATAGCTGATTTACTGGGTAGTACAAGACATACGATCACACTGTCAATGGTTGATTGTAGCAGTTTGACCTGACACGAACCAATATACCTTTATGGTGTTCACGTGTCTTAAGTATCCAACATCAGCGCCCATCAAGGTCTTTGTTGAAATGTTTGAACTTTGTAGAAGTCAGACAAGGCAGAGCAGGAGAGGGTGTAGTCATAGAAACATATCGCCGACGATTAGCCGTGTAGAGACCTCACGAGGCGGTCAAAGACAATCTGATGAGCTATGTACCATTCATGATATTATTTAGCGGGCCGTATGAGACACCAAAATCGCGTCTTACATTCCGGTAGATACCATGCCATCTTTGGCCCGTAATTTAGGCAGGTACCGCGTCGCTGGAGCAGAGCATTTGGGATGGACACATCAAGATCAAGGAAGTGTGCAGAGTATGTGGAGCATCAGAGTAGGTTCAGTGTCGATAAGCTATTGAGAGAGTGATCCTCGAGGGCCTTCTTCGAATCACCTCTTTCCGGTCGGCCTTCGACCAACATTCTCCTTGCACGGCACCGAGCTCGCTGCTACGTTGATACATTCTGCGAATCTTCCATAAGGCACCTCCATGTGCTGCTGTGACTTCCAGATAAAGAAGATATACAGCAGTCTAAGTTTCAATCCCTGGTTATGTTGGATCAATGATGGTTCGGCGGCTGGGGTTCGTCTTAGTGGGGAAACTTGCAAGCCAGGATGCCCACGGTCGCCTTGGGGGATTGTATGCAGCAAGTGGAATATAGAAGTAGGATGTGAAAGAAGTTGTACTCTTCAAAGACTGATAGTCTGAATTCAGAGATCTGAGAATGATGCATTCCCGCAGGCACAAAGGTACTTATGTGCTGGACTGATCTGTCGTCCGAATGATTTGTCGACAGGCAAGGCAATTCTCAGACCAGTATCGCTTTCCGCCAGTTCATTCCTCGAAAATAACTGACGATGATCATAGAATAATGATCAATCTTTCTTCGAGACCCAACTCGGCTATTGGCGAGATCAACACGTGCTCTGCGTAAACTCTGCAAGCAACGCAACACGACCCTTGGAGGCAGTCTGGGCGCCAGCATTTGAGCATGATGGTCAACATAGCTTCTCTGTGATTCGCTTGGGCATTGAATCTGATCACTTTCTCTGCAGTATCATATGCCTCTCGTATGGACAGATACGAGAAGATGCTTGACGTTCTGGTTTGCAACACTCCTGGCTTGAATATTGTAGTTATTGTGCAGAACTGGTAGATCTCGCGTGTCACCTGTGGGTGAGCACGGATAATTCCTGGCAGTTTTCCTTGATGATGGGATTGGTCGATTATGTAGTGGTTTTCTGGTCTTGTGACGATTTCTGTGTAGATCATGATTCGAACCTCCAGTGGTAGGTCCAGAATGCTTGTTGACCGTCTGTCTTTCTGAGCCGAGACAGATTGCGAAGGTGGTGATAGTGCTGTCTTGGAAGCCATTTTACGATTATGGCTCTTGTGGTTCTGGTCTGTCTAGTCGAAGTTGTATCGCGAGAATTTGATGCTGGGGCGTACGGTAAAGAAGTGCGGCAAGTTGTACGGAAAGAAGAAGAACAAAACTTGAGGTGACAGAAGGATGCTGGAAAGTGTTGCGAAAGGACAAAAACCGAGAAAAGGTGTCAAAGACTTTTCATCCAATGTCACATGCGGGCGATGCCTGTTTCTTCGTGGTCGTCACCCTCGAGAGACCGAACCGCCCTTGAACAGACTGAAGAGCACCTTCCCACACAATGACAAGCTACCTTATACGCAAGACTAAGAATACAAATCTGGATCAATACATAGCCGCTTGATTTCAACGGCAGAAAAACACAGGTACAAGTCATGAGTTCAATAGCAAGGATAAATAAGAAGAGCAGCCATATGCCTTCTCAAATCAGTATATAGCTTGAAGACACTACTTGAACCTCAAGTTTGTTAACCACGAGTTACAACAAAGACAGCCACGAAAATCCAACATGCCTCCCCTCACTACCACTCTCACATCTCCCACCTCTTACCCATATATTTGCCCCAAGTTCCTCCATCTCTGTAATCGGCTGAGTGGTGTAACGGCTTAACACTCACGCCACATATAATAGAACCACCGTTCGAATTCCTGCCGTGTACGCCTTAATCCATGAATTAGCCAGATGAGCCGTTAGTCTGGTGGCTAAGATCAAGGGAATTAGTAATGGGAGTTTTTCTATAGAGCTTAGGCTCTGGTCTTTTGCTGACTTTGAGTGGAGGATAGGAGGAGTTCTTTTTTGCACGTAGATAGGGAGTTGATGGGTTATGCTTTTGGCTGTGCACGTTTGCGGATGGGTAGTTAGAGAATGCGATAGACCTTGTTTTGTTATGCAGGATGATGTGACTGAGGCGACTTTGCAATTGAGTTGTGACTTCCGAATCTTGGAGAGGAAGCGAACATGGACGCGAGCTGCAGCACTGCATTCATGATCTTCTGCTCTCATCAGTGCCATATATAGTCACAGTGTGGTCAATCGAGTTTGTCTACAGAACAGTCGTAAACATTTATTTCGCGGGCTATCTAATGCTTTATCTCTCTCTTTCTCTGCGTGTAATTTTCATGGTCCATAGTAATACATGATCATTCTTCGAACTCCATGCTCCGTCCACCGTCCAATCCTTTCCCCAAGACAAATACAGTCTTCCCAAAATCTCAAACGCGGTTCTTGATAGCACTCATGGCAGTCTTCATGAGCTGCTCAGAGTGGACCTGAGTCAACAACCATGAATCACCCTTATCAGCAACCATCTCCCAAAGATCAAAGTACTCAACCGCGACAGTGTTCAGCCATGCCAACACCAACACAGTAGCCAACATCGAGTCCTCTGGTAGAGCTCGGGCATTCTTCATTTCAACGGCTTCCGAGATGAAGAAGGCAGCAAGGACCTCGTTCCATTCCCAATGGCCATCAAAGGACTGAAGGTCAACAAAGGCGCGGACAGCTGCCAGAGTGTCATTGGCAGGGATGATAGGAGGGGTGACGACTTCAGGGGATGCGGCGTCAGGAGCCATAAGTATGTCGAGGGAGGATCCGGAAGGGGCACCCGCAGAGAGAGCGACAAAAGCTGGAAGAGCACGGCGACGACAAGGAGCTGCAGGCGAGGCAGGTGCACATGGAGGGAAAGGGATAGAGACCGAGCAGGCAGCGGGACGGGGAGGAGGTGGAGGTGCAGCAGGTGCATAGGCGAGAGGTGCAGCAGGTGCGTAGGCGAGAGGTGCAGCTCCATAAGAAGCTACACGTGCAAAGGCAACATCAGGAACGCTCATGAAACCGGAAGTAGGCGGCGCCATGGCCTGTTGCTGCTGCATCTGAGCCATACTCTGCTGCATCTGAGAAGGCACGAATTGCTGCTGCTGCTTCAGAGCGTGCGCCGGTCTGCCTCGCTTCATCTTGCGGTGCTCCGGTGGGGAAACACTCGCCGAGTCAAAGTCCTCTTGAGCTCGAGCTCGAGCTCGAGTGGTACTCTCTTCATTCTGGTTGGGCTGAACAGCAACGAAGGAGCACCATTTGTTGGCGACTTGGTAGTCAACACCAAGACGAACGACTTCCTTTTCAACAAGCTCGTCGAAACGAGAGGAGTGCTTGTTCTTGATCAACTCGGAACCTTCCAGCGCACTGTTTAACCAGCCTCTGCCTTCTTCAAGCTCTTGGATTACTCGCTTGGCTGCGAGAGTGTTGACGGTGTAGCTCGGATTGTCTATCATCTTGATGGGAATCTCAAGTGTCAATGGACCATCAGGAGAAGTACCGTGTAGCACGATGGACTTGGGAGTCTTTTCCATGTCTTGTAGAAGTAGATACATGGTAGTGCGGTTGTAAGGCAACAAAGGAGGGATGACATGAGGTGCTTGAATGACTTCAGGCACAGCGATATGGGGAAGATGAGCATAACGATCCGCATGCTCTTCAGATATATCACTGAGGTTGGCAGATGGATCGAACAGCGAGATTGGTGCCTTGGGCTGAACTGTAGAAACTGGGGTATTGACTGCTTGCTTGGGGACGACGCTCTCAACCATCTCGAAGTCATCAGCATCATCGTACTTGATCTCCAGACGATAATCCTTGATATGAGGATACAAGGAAGCCTTGAGCATACGAACGACCTTGAAGTCCATGATCTCGTCGTCAGTGATGAATTGAGAGATTCCGTTGCCAGCACGAGCAAAACCTTCGACCAAGGTATGTGAAACGTCACGACCAACTCCGAGCACGAAGCAACGAGCATCGACCTTCTTCTCATGAATCTGGCCGTTGAGGTAAGAGAAGAGTTGAGACTCGGCATAGATTTGACCATCGGTCAGAACAACAAGCTCCAGAGGCATGTCAGGGAGATGCGACTCAAATGCGGCCTTGACAGGAGACAGGAGTTCTGTGCCACCGTAGCTGGCGGTAAAACCCTGGACGAAGCGAAGAGCTTGATTGAAGTTGTCTTGGTTGTAAGGAACGCTCTTTTCCCAAAGGAAGTTGTGGCTTGATCCGAAAGCACAGATGTTGAAGCGAACGCCGGGTGGCAGAGACTTGAGGAATGTCTTCAAAGCAGCAACGAGGGCAGTATTCTTTGTGCCTTGCATACTACCACTCTGGTCTGCGATGAAGATGATTTCCGGTCTGATGGGTTTGAGCTTGAATTGCGGCACAAATGTGGTCATGAGAGCTTGACGACCAGGTAGAGAGTGGTTCTCGAGAATGGCCTTTGGAGAGCCGACATCGTCGATTAGGATTTGCAAGACGACATCCGTAAGAAGCTCAGTTGTGGGAAGTACCAACGAGGCTGACGCCTTTGACATGTCAGGGATAGATCCAAGGATGGTAGACATGACGCCAATGTCAACGGCGATGGGGTGAGCAGAGGGACACTGGACTTTCCGGATGGCAGAACCTTCCATGTTGATGTCCACAGTGACCTTCATACCTTTGACCACGGCCGAGTCAAGTTGAAGGAGTCCACCAGGGTAAGAGCCGTAGCGTCGAGCGATCGAGGTTGGCAGAATGTAGCGCAAGCCGTCGATCTGAGCATCGTGCTTGAGTTCAGCTCCATAGGTGATGTCAACCTGAATGGAAGTGTTGGCAGGGATGTTTCCAAGAGTGACTCCAAAGACGCCAGTGGGAAGAGATTCCAGGAGGCCAGCAGTTTCGCCTCTACTGACAGCGTCATCAAAGGTCTTGCGAGCTTGCTCCTTGTGCTCAACGTGGCCTTTGATGACCTTCTCACCGATAGCGCAGGAGAAAGCAGTCACAGCGACACCATCATAGAGGGGGAATGTGTAGCGAGTCTCGGAAAGTTGGTCTCCAGAAGGGTTTGAGAAGGTTTGAGAGAGATTTGTGGTGTAGTAGAGAGGGGTGATGGTAGTGTGTGAGTCCAGTTGAACCTGAGGAAGGTAGGTGCGTTGGCCATAGGAAGCTGTGTAGTAACAGCCACAGATGTGGTTTCCACGATCCCACATGGTTCTGAACTCTGGATTGGAGAGGAGATGGAACGAAAAGATGTGAGAGTTTGGAGGACTATATAGGTTGATGGGAGTTGGGGGATGGAGTATAAAGTGATTGCTGCCTGATTCTGCCACGTGGATACAAAGCAGTGTGAAAGCGACAGGTATGGAAGACAAGAATGAGGTGGAAAGAAGGAGCTAGACCTACGCTGCGTGTTGTTGGTACTATAGTCAGACAGTGATGTTTCGTATCTGAGAAAGTCACGGGTTGCCGCCTATAGTGTGATGAGATTCTAGATTCTGCCAATCTAGCTTACGTACGTATAAGTATACTGCACAAACTTGGCTAAGGCTGCAAGATAAAGGATTGAGGGACGAATGCCTAGAGTCCTCAAACAGCGGCAAGACAAGCAAGCAAGCGGTGTCTGGAAAGGAAGAGAAAGGCTGGCTGGCTGCAGCGGCCGCAGCTGAATCAGCAGATGCCAAGACGGGGAACATCTCCGCAATCGATGGCAAGTCCGAGCTCCGGGACCTTCACATGCGAGTGATGAACAGCAAGCGACGACGACGCGAGTGACGGGAACAAAGACATCGCATTATGGCGCCAGCAGTCGTCAAGGACGAGGCTACGTCCACAGCCAAGCGCAAAGCCGAGTCGCCCGATGAATCCGTGACGGACAGCAAGCGCTTCAAGTCGTCGTCGTCACCCACACCCACCCTGGCCCACGACACTGGAGACGCCGTCCAGTCGACAGCACCACGCGTCGTACCCTTCCCAGAGAAACCCGCCGTCATCGAAGAGCGCAATGGCGAGATCGAGTTCCGAGCAGTCAACAACGACGGCGACCATGAGAGCTACATCATTCTGACGGGCCTCAAGTGCATCTTCCAGAAACAACTGCCCAAGATGCCCAAGGACTACATTGCCCGCCTCGTCTACGACCGCACCCATCTGTCCATGGCCATCGTCAAGAAGCCTCTGGAAGTCGTGGGTGGCATCACGTACAGGCCCTTCAAGGGCCGCCAGTTCGCCGAAATCGTCTTCTGCGCTATAAGCAGCGATCAGCAAGTCAAAGGTTACGGCGCACACCTCATGTCGCATTTGAAAGATTACGTCAAGGCCACCTCGGATGTCATGCACTTCCTGACCTACGCCGACAACTATGCCATCGGTTACTTCAAGAAACAAGGCTTTACAAAGGAAATCACCCTCGAACGCCCGCGCTGGATGGGTTACATCAAGGATTACGAGGGAGGAACAATCATGCAGTGCAGCATGCTCCCCAAGATCCGCTATCTCGAGTCTGGACGTCTACTC
>SWBH01000134.1:0-19305 GCA_024195465.1 Aureobasidium sp. EXF-8845 | reverse complement strand
GCACGGCTCGAGGAGTGGCGTCTTTTGTCACCAAGGCCCAAGACGTGAGACCACCATCACGAATTAGCTTCTGTTTGCCAAGGTGTTCTTCTCTACCCAAGTATGCAGAGAGCGATAGAGCACCTTTCCATTCTGTGCTATTCAGTCTGGTCTGTCCTACAGCTTCTTCGTGGGTTGGTTGGGTGAGCTCAATGTTTGAGCTCTTAGCATCGGGCATCTGGGCAGACATGATCTGATATATGGTTCGGAGATGGCGTTTAGTTGGGTAATAAACGGTAGATGAGGTGGTTATGGGTGGTCAGCAACAAGTCATCATGCCAGGTACTCGGTTGCAGGTCCGGCCCAGGCATTTTGCAAACGACCGTCATTTTCTCGCTTCGCTCTGAAGCTGCCTCGACCTCGAGCCCTCTTTTAATCCTCCCCTCCATACCCAATGATTGCAGCGAACCGCAGTGTTGGGCGAAGCAGGCAAGTGTTCTCCAAATTTTAGCCGGCTGCTAGTTCATGTACTGCATATATCCTCTTGCTTCTGCATCGCATTGCTGGCTGCTGCCTCTTGTGTAACACGTAAACGGCTGCCGGAATGACAAGGACAAGGCTTTCAAAGCACCTTCCTGCCCGGTGCCCGCCCTGTCGTTCGAACTGTCTTCAGAAGCCTAGGATTTCTCCCTCATACGTGCTCGGCGTGTGAAAATATACACAGTATCTTTCTGTCATCAAAGCGTCTCGATCTGTGAAATACAAGTTTCTCCAAGTTACCCGCGTCACTGGCCATCTCAATGAGCAACCCTACACTGTCAACACTTTCAGTTTTTCCTGCTCTGTGCCTTTCCAAACAACAACTACAACACCTTCGTTAGCAGATTTGCATATACTCACACAACCACACTCGTACCCTTACTCGGATTGTTGATCGGCTGCTTAAACCACAACTCCTTGGATATCTGGAAGTCTTGGCCGTCAAATCCGTCCACTTACTCCACTACCTCAGTCGCGTCCGAGCACTACGGCCACACTCTCTGCTCTGCGCAGCCGCAATCCATACCAAAAACACAGCACTGACCGGCGTACGTGAGTCATGGCGCCTGTGAAGAGATCTTACGATGTCATCTCCATCGCTTCAGATTCCAGTGAGGATGACTTGGGCCAACCTGCACGACCGTACAAGATAGCACGCCAACACAAACCGCACTGGAGACCTGGTCTGGACATTGATGAGTACGTGATGCAGAACGAATTGCACACCAATGATCCTGAGCAGTGGATGGCAGCCAGAGATTGGGAGGATCTGATACGTACGGGTGACATCAAGGGCAAGTCCGTTGCAAAGTACGACATTGACGAGTGGATTGCAGAGCACGACAGACTAGAGCTGCTGCGTACCAATTCCACCATGACTGGGCGCAACAATGTCAACCAAACCGAACTAGGCACACTCGCAACCCATCCTCAAGTCATTGACAGTGACGACCTCGGATTTGAACCTCCCTTCCAGTTCGACTTCGACAATCCCCCCTACTCCTACGTCGAGGTTCCCAACTCTATGGACGACCCTACTATCGCACCTGATACGACCCCTACTCCTGAGCGCAGCCCGCTCGATCAGATCCTTAATGTGGTCCCTGACGTCTCTCGCGACCATGTCACTCAGATGCTTGTGACTCATCACGGCGATGTTGAAGGAGTCTTGAACATGTTACTCGAGGGTGACTACCCCAAGGAGAGCGACAAACGCGCTGCTGAACAAGCCGCTAGAGAGACCGTCCTGCAGGAGGAAAAAGCCGTCGAGGAAGCCAGGATGGAGAGCCTACTTAACCCCCAGTGTACGCTCACAAGTAAGATGAAAGATGTCATGTAAGTGTTTGATGCTAGCCACCCCTTTATGCAACTTCTCATATTGTCCAGCATCGAGGTGCTCAAGGACGAATTCAACACAATCCCTGTCAAGTACATCAGAGAGGTCCAGAAGGATAAGAGGTATCTCTATGTAACCTACTTGGCTCTTAACGAAGCAAAGCACGCCGAACCTTGTCCATACGGCAAGTCCCCTTGGAGAGCAAACAGAGAAGTCAACTTCGATATCCTTCAGGCCAACAAGCATGAAACAGCCAATATTCCACACATCAAGGAACAGTTTGAGTCGGCTAGAAAGGCTGCTATCGAGTCCAACTCCATGCGCCGCAAAACCATCACACAGAAGGTCAAAGACGAGATGGAGACTGCTGCAAAAGCCAAGGAAGAGCAGTCAGCCCTAGAAGCTGCCAAAGCCTCTGGTACCGTCCTTGAATGGTTAGTTGTCACCTTGACCTCCATTCTGTACTTATCGTCTTGCTTACACCTCACAGCTCCGCCTGTTATGATGAGTACGCTCCTAACAAAGTCATCAAATGCGGCTCTACACACGAGCATCCTGCGTGTTTCGAATGTATGAAAACTTACCTTGGATCCGAGGTCGGACAGAGCAGCTCCACACTTGCTTGTCCTAGTGGTTGCGGTGAAACCTTCCGCGAGCCTCAGCTTCGTCTGATCCCAGATGCCGATGCACTGGTAGACAAACTCATGCAACTACGTCAAGAACACGACCTTCGTACTGCTGGTATTGATGATATTGAGAGCTGTCCCTTCTGCGACTTCAAGACTGTCTGTCCGCCCATTCACATCAACTTTGAGTTTCATTGTCAATCTTCGGCTTGCAACATTACCAGCTGTCGTAAATGTAAAGAGAAGACTCACGTTCCTGACTCCTGCGAGGAAAACCAGCGCAAACGCAGCAAGGAATCCGCCATCGGCCTTCGGCGCACAAAAGAGGAAGCCATGAGCAAAGCTCTCATCCGCCACTGCAACAGATGCGAGCAGCCTTTCATCAAAAGCGATGGATGCAACAAGATGACTTGCCCTGCATGCAAGAACTTGCAGTGTTACCTTTGCGGTGTTAATATCACCGCTGACTATGCTCACTTCAACGCTCCTGGTTCGAAATGCCCCGTGTACTCTCAGGATCAAACCCTCGAGGAGTTGCATGCTGGAGAGGTCAAAATAGCTGGAGAAGCTGCCGAAGCTAAGATCTTGCGCGAGCATCCAGAAATTGACAAGAATGATCTTGGCATCAAGTTCTTTGACGATGCTTCTGAAATTGAGAAGCATCGACGTGAGATGAACATCATAGGCGGAAACATGGCCTTTCGCGCCGGAGAAGTGGCTCGAAACCGTCGCCGTGGTTACCAAGGTCATGCACGTCACCAAGATCAAGGACCTGCACCCAACAACATCCGAGTTCCTCAACCTCCAGCCTTAGCTGGTGATCATAGAGCACCCTATGATCCCGTTGCTGCTGTTCAGGCTGCAAGATATCGTGTAGGACCGGTCGCCGCATACAATCCACATGCTCAGCAACCTAACCCGATTCATATTGGAGGTTTCCACGATGCTCTCGGCCAATTCGACTTCGGTTTCAATGATCGATTGCGCGCCCCTCAAATCAACCATGCCCAGCTTGTTGCGAACGTGCCTAGAGTCAATGACTTGCCCCAAGATCCGGTGCACTTACCTCATATGGCGTTGCCGCCAGTGTACCACCCCCCCAGACCTCACAGAGAGAACGTTAACAGACGTCAGGGTCTTGGAGCCAGGCTGAACAATTTTGTCCGGAACCGCAGGGCCAATCTCGTGCGTTTCGCCCCCCTTCCAAACCCTATTCCCGCTCAAGTCCCTGGCCTTCCATACCCCGACTTCAACAACCCAGGCAACAACTTTGATTTCCCCATGCCTCTTTGATAGGAAGAGACCACTTGAAGAAGACGCAGCATACTTCGCATCAGTCTGATTCTCTCTTAACTCAAACACACCCGCCGAACAAGACAAAGACTACATCGTTTGCGCGAAGGATTTCCAATCCCTCGTCTCGAGCGACCATTCCATTACCTTTTTCTAATTTCTGTTCATTCGAAAAAACAGCATACAACCCTTGATTGAGGGATTTTGGCTTTTCTCTCAGTTCTCTTCCATTTCTTCATTCAGCATGGCGCAGGAAGGCGTAGGCTATGGTTTTTTCCTGGGAGTTTTTATTTTCATGCCAGAGGAGGGTGTTTCTTCACTTCCGCGTAGAAATGGTATTTTCTTTCATGTCATAAGGGAGGGATGGATGGACTCTTTCATGCTGCGAACTCTCCTGCATATTCATGGTAGACTTTTCGGTCTCGTCTTGTTTTTTTTCGTAGAGAGTAACAATGCTTTTCATCCACGACTTGTGCTTAATTTCGCAGACCTGTAGTATCATGATTCGCAGATATGTATCTGAGGTGATGGCTGAACGCCGTGTGCGATTCTTCCAGAAACTACAAGGTCATGAGCAATGGACTTGATCGATACAGCGATCTCACGGGTACAACCTTCTTACTTGCCAATGATGCAACTCGTCAGAAGAGAAAGGTATGTTACATCGATGCTTCCTGTTGATTGTCATATAGGCAGTCAGTAGATGTCCGCAATAGCCGAGCTGAAAGCGGGGGTGACTCACCCTCAAGCGCAGCACAACCATGACTACACAGACATCACGAAAAACATCACTTTGATCCGTAAAACACTAGCATCCCTTGCAGCAACCAATCTCATACAGAGGGCATATCCAAAAATGGTCAAATTCTACGAATCTCTCACCCCAGATCTCACAGAATGGTGCATGGCCCAACCCCTCTTCTACATCGCCTCCGCTCCCCTGTTTGGCTCTCACATCAATATATCCCCCAAAGGCCTTCCCTCTACAACATTCTCCATCTTGGGTCCCAATAAAGCTGCTTATATCGATGCCACTGGATCTGGAGCAGAGACAATCGCCCATCTGTATGAGAACGGGAGGTGTACGGTGATGCTAACGAGTTTTGAAAAGACGCCGAGGATATTGAGGCTGTTTTGTAAAGGTAGAGTTGTAGAGTTTTGGGAAGATGGGTTTTTGAAAATGACGAGGGAGATGGGTATGGAAGTCCCTGTGGGTGCTAGAGCGGTTATTGTGTTGGATATTTTCAAGGTATGTCTTTCATCTCTCTTTTGATATGTATCTCTCGATCTCTCTATTCGGATCACACTGCCTTGGATCATGGTATCTTATATAATCCTGATGACGAAGCCTTGCTGACTCTCAACCTTACACAATAGGTCCAAACCTCTTGCGGCTACGGCGTACCCCTCCTCTCCCCTTCCACCACCGAGCAAAAATCCCTCTTGGATCGCGAAACCCTCGGTCATTGGGCAGGCAAAACAGTCTCTGACAACAAAATGATCGAATACCGCGCCAAAAACAACGCATACTCTCTCGATTCCCTCCCTGGACTCAAAGCAGGTAGGAAAACAAGAGGAGAGTGGTTGTGGGTGGGTGATGCAAAGGCGTATGCTGTAAGGCTTTGGAATCAGATGGATGCAATGGTTATCGGGTTCGTGTTGGCTTTTGTGTTTATTGATCTTTTGCATTTGGCGGGGGTGAGGATTAATGGTGTTTTGGCGGATTGGAGGTGAGGGTTTGTTGGCAGGATGTTTGTTGTTCTTGTCTGCGAAATTAGAACATGATTCAAAGATTTCGAAAGTCCCATGGTGAGGTCAAGTGATCTGCTCGATATGGCAGAGTCAGAAGTTGGATTCTGATTGTCTATAGATGCGGCTATGTAAGGTGGGTTGTTCAAGGTGCCGGTGCCATGAATATTCTGTTATTTGTCTGAGGTCGGGATACCAGGAGGCTCAATCCAGGTGGCGCCATGAACATCGTGTCGATCGCCTGAGAAAAAGGCACGAGGAGGTTTCATCAAGATTAGGGACTGGAATGCTTTGCGTTGACGAGGCATGAGGAAACACCAAGAGCAAACGTCTGATACTAGAAAGACGACCTCTAGAAATCAAATGTACAATCGCAAGACGACCGCTGTGGTCACCGTCGCACATATACACGCGTGAGAAGCATGAGCCAAAGCGATGTCCTCCAATTTCTTTATCCTTCTCTTCATCATTATCATAAAATCATAAACTCATCACTCCCTCCAAACCTCCAACCCTAAACCACAAACATCATACCTTCTACCCGCAAACTCTCCATACATTTTGGTCCACAACCAATCAGCATCTTTATCTTCCGGACGGGCCTGCACAACCCTTGCATAATCAACCTCCCACTCCGGACCAGGAAGCTTGGGGTCGTTGAAGCGGATATACGGTGTCTCGAGGAATGCTGTTTTGTTCGGATGAGAAGCGTTGTGTAGAGTTCCGACACTGGCGATGATGTTGGAGGAGGAGAGGTATGCCGGATGTAGTGAGGCAAATATGGAGGTGATGTTTTGGAGGGTGTTTGTGGTGAGGACACGATGGGTTTCTTTAGCCGGGGTTGCGAGGATCAGCTCTTCGGATGTGATGTATGAGTCTTGTTGCTGCAACAAAGTCATAGGCGCAGGTTTTGTATATGCCAATACAGCATCCAAAGCTTCAGCGTCCTGAACCAGACCCGGCGTCTGTAACATCATGACTCTTTCCAAATCCGTCAAAGCCCACAAACTCGCCAGTGAAGCATACTCCTGACCAGCAGGTGTAGTGATCGGCCGTAGTTCAACGTTGTAGCGACGAGCAGCGCGACGCAACAGACGTCGTGTGATATCCATATACGGATCTATCAAGTCGTGTTTTGCAGCTTGCTTTTCCATTGCCCAAGCTTGTGGGAAGAGAAGGATGCGACGAGCTGGCGACTTTAGACGAACGAGGTCGCCGAAGAACATGATTGTGCTGCACACATCATGGTGTGTTGTGACTATTTGGACGTGTGCGAGCTTTTGCCAGTCTATTCGCTGTAGCTGTTGAGTAGCTGTGTGCTCGGAGATGATGGCATTCTGTTCGGGGTTGAAGAGGCGTGAAGGGTGTCGAGGTCCCGATAGAGGTTGTTGCGCTGATAGAGATAGCGGAGCGACAGGGATGCGTGGTTTGAGTTGAGCTTGGAGGTTGGCGATTGACCGTTGCTGAATCGTGTAGCCGGCGAGGAAGAGGAAGAAGGTGATGGCTGCTACTGGTCGTACATTAGCGGTTGAATTTAGACAAACAGAAAGATAGCAATACCAAAGGCTGATGAAAGCAGGACTTGAACTTGTCCACTCGTGAGCAGCAGCTTCCCCATACCGACCTCTTGCTGTATAGAAGAATGCAACGGCTATGGTATACTCTATTGCAGCTATCATTATTGTTGATAAGCAGATATCTCCATGGCAACTTGTTCTCCGCAACTGCTTTGTGCACAAAATATGCAAGCCTGCACAATATTCGCTTCTCCTTTCCGAGATCGTAACCGAGTACTGCATTCGTAAACGTACATACAATTAATCTGAGCATGCGACTGGTTGTTAGTCAAGAGACCACAAGTCATCAGCTGAGAAGAAGGTCGTACCTTTCGACCGAGTATACACGTAGTGATCATTCCATGTCTTCTAGACGTCCACCAACCATGACTCTGCTGTGACTTGATTGAAGTAAAGCAGATTACCCACGGCAACGTGAGATAGGAAGATGAAACATGATATAGCCCAATCGATAGATAGATTCGAATTTTGGAGCAGAACGGAAGGAGTATTGTTCATACAACTAAAGTACTTTGCTTCTCCCTGACTGTACTGGTACGAGTATAATTGATACACCAGGCGGTCCAGTCCAGTTGATAAGGTTCGTAGGATAGAAAGAATGGGGAGAGTCTCAAGGCTCCCATTTTGGTCGTTTGAAAACCCTCTCCTCTTCCGGGATACCATCAAAGTAGAACTCGCCCCAATTTGGTCTCCAATCTCCATCATCGCTATCTTCTCCGGTGTTCCATCGCTCTTCGCCTGTCCTGTTGTCTCCAATGTGTCCTTCGGGATGAACGCAGATCTCCCACCTCTTGATCTTGGGTACCTTGATAACCCGAAGACCAAATCGAAGTATCTGATTAGTCCAGAGATCATCCGAGAACAACCATTGTGTCCACGCTTGAGGGACTGGATATACTAGTTTCGGTGGTATCTCTTCGTCATCTTCAAAGTCCGAGTCCATGGTCTCCCAGCCTTGGTTTTCGGCATTCATTAACCAGACATCCCACTGCCGGGTAACATGGCATCCAAAAGGCGCGAGAATACCCTGCAAGATGCTAAACTTGACGCTCGTGGGTGGTACATAGACGTGCATGGGTTCGACCACGCCACCGAACACAAAATTCTCAAAGGCCCAGCCTTGTTCGTTGGCTCTGTCTCCTGGGGCCCAGGGCTCTTCAGGCTCGGAATCTGGGTGCTCAAAGTATGCAAAACAGAATGCGTGAGTGAACTCGTGGACAAGGACCTGGGCCAGTATGAAGAATGTACGATACATTGCCGACCTCTGGTCTATGGGAGCGCGTCTTGAGATGGGGATGCCAGCCGTATTCTGAATCTCTTCAAACAAGCGGACATACCTATCATCATTCGGATTCACGCTTCCTTCAAAATATTCCAGAATGTCCATGAAAGCACGCTTGATGCGAATAATTGAGTGAGAAGTGTTTCTGTAAGACTGATCAGCTTTGTTCCATGTGAAAAGAATGTATGAGCGAATGGACGCATCCCTTTGTGATCGGGATCTTCCTTGACTTACGGTCTGAAGGCGGGTTCGGGTCCGCCGCCTGCTGGACGGCCGATCTTGTCAGTATAAGCAGTACAGTTCTGTTGTCTGTTATCGAATCCCCAATTTTGCAGGTATGCCGTCATCCGATGTAATTTTCTGAATGTCCCTCGCTGTTGATGTTCACTCAAGACATGTGGTATCTTCATAATCTTACAACCAGCCGTGAGATCTGCAGAAACATGTGATACAGTTTTCATAGAAGCAGATGGCATAGCTAAAGCATGGAAGTAGCTCAGTGTGACTGGATCGTCCAAGATAGCGGATGCTAGTAAAAGGGCTGGCAGCATCAAGGAGTACTGATGATCTGTAATCCCGGTTCATTTTCCACGTCTGAGAACCGGATGAATCCTCGTTTGCATGTCGTGGCTAAATTCATGATTTCTCCAGGGTTTGAAAGCTAGACGTCCGGCGATATTTTTGCTGACATGGTGGATATTGTGGTTGAGGAACCCAGCAGCTGCTAGAACCTGTATACCGTACTTTTCGAGCATGTGAGGATAGTCTGGAATGCTGCTCGGAGGTCCAAGTCTGTACGCTGGGATAACGCTGGGATCGAGTCCGTGTGCAGTGGGGTCTGATGAATCATAGAGCTTGACATTGAATCCTGTCTTGTCATGATTTAGTTGTGCGGCCAGATTTCTAGAGAATTGCGACCAGTGAATATTGTCGACACCTTGAACAAAGTCAGGCTTCTGAGGAGGATCTGGAACCTTGTATTTGCGAAGGTGCCAGTCATCCAGATGGATATCATCAACATCCGCCATCTTGGATTTATCGACTTGGATGTACGAGGAAATGGTTTCATCCCGATGATCCAGAGAGAAAACGAGCGTTAAGCTCGGAGATAGTCTTTCCGGATGCGGGACCCGGTATCAAAAGTAAGCGTCAGCATTCCTCACAAAGAGGTGGTCTTTGACAGTGTTTGAATGTCATAAAGGAGCTGTCGGCTCAACAAAGCCCACTGTAACAAAGAACGGTACGCAAGGAGAATGACATTGGATAACAGCCTCTGAATACTTACGCAGCGAGTAGGCGTGTATCGCATACTGTATCCAGGTGTACGGATTGTCGCCCGAAAGCGGAAAGAGGAATGCGTGTCGTCGAGAGTGTTCTTTCAATAACCTGAGATCTGTAGCTTTTGGATCATACGAACTGCTCCAAATCTCTGATAGGCTACTCTGTCAGAGCTATTCAATCTTGATGTCGTAGGTTCGCGACTTGTGTGAAGTAGAAGGATGGCGATCTCGACTCACGCGACGGTCGCGTTCCAGATGACGGCTGACATCAATTCGACATGAAGCCTCGATCAAATGTCCAAGTATTGATAGGTCTCATATACTTAGCCAATGAACGTCAGCAATATCGGATTGCGGAAGAGTGACATGGGCGATGGTGTTGTTAGAGAGTCGAAGGATGAAGAGGATGCGACCTCGGCTCCGAGCAGGATTTCGAGCTCCGAAAGACCTTCGTTGACCTCCCTTGACCTCCCACGTCCTTACTCTTTCCTCTTCTGCTTAGCATGTGATCGGCTTGAAATCTGTTGTTGCTTGAACAGAAATTTCCTCCATCGTTGGTGTAATAAGTGCCGTCACTAGCGGTAGTCGATAACAAAAGCCGTTGCGAAAACACCAACGGTCATTTGTATACGATAACTTGATGTGACCGACATCTCTAGTCTTACCACAATTACAACCAACATCATGGGTATCAAACTCAATATTGTACGTTCGACATACACTGCAAAGAGGAATGTTCTGACAGAATAGCTCTTGTTGGCCATCGCGGCATGCATCCCGCACATTTACTCCCGCTTATCTCTGCTATACACTCTCGAAACAAACAATCATTCCTCCAAACTGTCAACACCTCGAGGATGGATGACTCAGAAAGGCAGTTATGAGCTAAGATACACCGACAAATTGAGAAATTGCGAAGATTTGGTTGTAGACGAAAAAGCAGGATATGTAGTCTTGGGTTGTGATGAAGGTAGAGATGTCTGGAACACTGTTATGGTAAGCTCATGTTGACCTTCTTTCTTCGCTGTATTTTGAACACCCATCTCAGGGCGTCTTTGGTAAATCGTCACCCGAAAATGGTGAACTTTACCTCTACGACTATTCTCGCCCTCGCGCATCTTTGGAGACTATACGCCTCCTCAACACACCCTCAGGCTATTCCTTCCACCCTCTAGGTCTGTCTCTACATCTCGGAACCAACACTTTACTAGCAGTAAACCACGGTACCTCTGGCAGTACAGTCGACCAATTCCATTTCTCCCGCCTCGGAAACTCTGCAACATACATCAAGAGTTTCTCCTCCGACTATCTCAGAGCCCCCAACGCCGTACTTCAAATCTCCGACACAGAAGTCTTGGTCACCAACGACCATTTCTTCACACCTCTAAAATCGAAATGGATGAACAAGATAGAAACATATCTCGGATTACCTCTAGGTGGCATTACATATCTCAATCTCCAAACCGGAGTGGCTACTCAAATCGCACGTATCGGGTTCGCAAATGGCATCGCCATGTTGAACTCCACCACTGTAGCCGTAGCTTCCAGTTCCGCGGCAAAAGTGCTCTTGTACACCATTGACAAAAGCACCTCCCCACCCACTCTGACTTATAGTGAATCAATCTCCACACCTTTCTGGCCCGACAACCTCCACACCTCTGGCTCTGAACTTTTCATCGCGGGACACGCCTCGCTCTCCGGTCTGACCAGGTTTTCAGAATCGAGGAAACATTGTGGTGTTGATACAAAGTCTGCGGGTTGTAATGCTGTAGCGCCTAGTTATGTGGCTCAATGGACTAGAGAAAAGGGGGTCGAAGATGTCTATGTGGGGACTGAAATTTACGCTTCTAGTGGTGTTGGGATTGATGAGAAGAGGGGTGTGGGTGTTGTTTCGGGGTTGTATGGTAAAGGGTTGTTGATTTGGGGCGAGGAGAAGAAGTGAAAGCCTGTTGGCTGAATGAGACATTCGCATATTTGGACGAATTCTAAGATGGAGGGGAGCTATTCATATATGGCTTTCATTTTGTGTTGTACAAGGTGTTTTTACATGGCGTCTAGTATTCGTACAGATTTTTAGGGTGTCGTGTGTATCAATCTAGGCAGACTTGTCGATCTTGCCCTTCCAGTCTGCGACGTGGTCGTTGATGACTTTCGATGCTTGATCAACGGTGAAGTTCCTGCCAATGGCCTCGACAAAGTCGCCTTCAGGATCTGTGTTTTTGAGTCAGCGATTGGGTAGCAGACCAGAGATGGTGGAACTCACCCATCAAGTAAAAGTAAATGCTGTGATCAACAAGGTAATCCTGGCCAGGCAGAACATCCTTGGGGGTAGAAAAGTAAACACGGAAAGCCTTGCAAGTCGCCTTGACCTGCTCATAATCTCCAGTCAAACCAATCAAATCATCATGAAACTCCTTCAAATACTCCTTTGTGACCTCTGGAGTGTCTCTCGCAGGATCGCAAGTGATGAAGACAGGTCTCATGACATCACCATGCTTTGCCTTGACATTGTCAATCATTCCAGCCATCTTGTCCAACTCTTCAGGGCAAATGTCCGGGCAGTGTGTGAAGCCAAAGTAGACCAGGGAGTATTTTCCCTTCAAGTTTTTCTCGGAAAAGGGCTTGCGGTCTTGATCGATGAGTTGAAAGGGTCCGCCGACGAGAGGACGGCCGACGCCTTTGGAGTGTTCGGCGATGCGCTTGCGGGCCATGCGGTCTTTTTCGTAGCGGAAGTAAAAGGCCATTCCTACACCGGCGCCGAGGAAGAGACAGCCGGCTTGCCAGCTAAAGGGCCCGAAACGGTAGCGGGATTTTGCTTCTTCTACGGTCTTGTAGCGCATTGTCGACGACTTGGAGAATGTGCGGGTGGTGGGTTGGCCGAGGCGGGAGGTCATGGACTGGGAAAGGCATTGTGGCGACGGACGGATGGTGTAGAGAGAGCGCTGCAGAGCAGTTCGCGGTAGTGATGTTGCTGCCATTGTGATTGTGATTGTCGATATCTAATGGGAAAAGTCGCCGCTGCTTCAATGACCATCTCGAAAGTCCAAGATGCCGCCGTGCACAGACCCCACTCCCGAGTCGCCGTCATTGTTCAATGTCACTTTCTACTCGGGATACCTCTTGCAATCGCCTTCTTCTCGTATCTCTTGGACTGATTCTGTAACTCGAATTAGACTTGCCACTAGTCTCTGTATGATTCACGACATATTCTCCAGTGGCGAATGATACCCCGTCGAGCATCCCACCTCAAAAATGGTGTGATTCGTTCTCTTGCCAGACCACCATCTATTTTCTCTTCCACATATTCAATATCAATCAGATCTGCTTCCCGCAATATCAGCTTCCTTGAGGTCACATCATCTGAAACCGGCTTCAAAAGATCTGACATCGTTTCTAAATCATCAGACCAAGACCCGATCGTAGCTCGCCTAGGAGGAGAACCCGATCCTGACAAAGATACCATGAACGCCTCCAAAGAAGCAGAGCTCCTGGCTATGCAGCACATCTTCGGTCTCAAAGATGCATCAGAGGAATCGCTCAAGACCAAGCCGAAGGACCTCGAACGATTACACCGTCTCAAAGCAGCTGAACCCGTCTTCGTCTGTATCGACCTGGAAGCTTATGAGTTCGCCCAAGAGAAAATCACAGAGGTCGGCGTATCAATACTGGACTCTCGACATGTTATTGACACTGACCCTGGTCCTGATGGAATGGAATGGCTGTCCAAAATCACTACACGGCATATGATCATTGAAGAACACAAACGCCTTGTCAACAAGCGTTTTGTTCACGGTTGTCCTGACAAATTCAACTTTGGAAGATCTGAGTATGTTCCACTAGGTCGTGTTCACGCGACATTGACTCACTTGTTCGACAATCCTTCACCAAGCTCGGTTCTCGCCTCGGATCGAGGGCCCAGGAAACTCATTCTCGTCGGCCACGGTCTTTCGAATGATACAGCATACCTGAACAAACTCAAGTTTGATCCTCATGCCAAGGGCAACATCATCCAAGACGTGGACACTCAGAGATTTGTTGGTACCAAGAAGCAAACAGTCAGCCTAAGCAGATTGATGGCTGGCCTGGGTGTCAACCCTGAGAATCTTCACAATGCTGGTAATGATGCGGCATACACACTACAAGCCCTTCTTCTGATGACTGTCCAACATACCAACGATCCTGGTGCTTACGTCAAGGCTGTTGCTGAAGCAAAAGGCAAAGTTGATCCAGCCAAACAGAGATATAAAGATCACAAAGCCAAGATTAGAGAGCAAAATCAAGAAAAGGCAAAAGTTGCCAGAGCTGCACGATTAGAAGCAGAAAAGCTAAAAACGCATACTGCGGAGTCAATATCCGCCGAACCTCCCAAGAACCATGAAAATCCTCCTGCTAATCGCGAGGCTATCAAGACCTACAATGCGACACAGGTTCAGCGGCAGCTGCAGCCCCAGGGTAGCTCAGCTGCTTGGGAGACGCAACAGTCAAGCTCATCACATAACGTCCCTGTGTCGACTGTAGCAGAGCTCGAAGGCCTTGTTCACTACGGAGGACTTACGCGACATGAGATGCGCCATGGGTCGGTCACAAGAAGACCATCTGAGCAGAACGGACATACATACAAAAAACTTACACTAGCCAATCAGTCCGAACGCGTCACTCAAGATCTAGACTCAAGTTCGAAGAAGAGAAAGAGTCCTGATGCTGAAAGGACCAAAGGTGCTTGGGAACAAGAGGATGAGTTCTCAATCTCGCCCGCGCTCTATTCAGAACCATATCGCAGCCAGACTCGCAACCGAGATGACGATGACGGAGGTGTGTCAATCATGAACACTCAGCCGCACAATAAATCAGCAGCTAGGACTACGGCTGAACCACTTGCTACACGAGATACGCCTCCTGGAGGATCAAAGTTACGCATCAGCAAAGTCACCGATAATACACATCCCAAGGTGATGAGAAGATTCTTGCAAGGACAGCACGAATTCAGTGCGAGCACCCAGAATCATTCGCCAAACCTCGCCGCAACACTTCGAGAATCAGAACAGTCACTGGTAAGACGGGTTATGGTGAAGAACGACGTGGAACGGGTTGATAAGAGTAGAGAAAACTCCCAAGAGGCCATGATACGAAAGTCAAATCGGGTCTCACCGACAACACTTCAACCCAAAACAATCGAAACAGAGGAACCACCGACGCAAAGGTCTGAGAGAATAACAGGCTTTTTGCAAAAGTGGTTGGATGATGAAAAATGAACTCCTCCGGGCTAGGAATGTACATTGTATCATGTCACGATTTCATGCAAGGGATGACAACACTCTATCATTTTGCTCAACATGCCTTATGCGCTCGGATGTGAAAACATGCAAGGAGTGAAGGATCAGAAATTCTGGTATAAAACCATCACCTCCGTCACGTCTGTACCATTACATCCGCGAGAATCACCGTTGACTTCTGTTCAACCAGAAGGCCACCTTCGAGGCTGACCCTAAACTGGTCCAGCAAATTCAGGAGGAGTTACGCCTCGATGTCTTTGCCACGACACCCCTCGATGTCGATGCATAGTCGCGCATCGGGTCGACAACGCCTCTCTTCTTCTCTTCTCGACTCCCGCGCTGTCGTAGCCGTTATTTGCGTAGAATCAACGTTAACCTAGATTACAGGTGCGATACTACGGGATGCGATAGACAAGAGTGGCGTTATCGACCTACGATACTTATTAACACTAGTCGTCGGGTCGATGCACTTTTTCTACACTCTTAATATGTTACTCTCGCGCGCGCGTATAGGTTGCGTAGAGTCAGCGTTTACTTATAGTGCAGGCCGATACTATAGAATAAAGCACATAGTAGCATTGTTAACAGTCTACGGATCTCGGCGACACTCGTCGTCGGGTCGATATACATTTTATACTCTCCTAACTTATTACTCTCGCGCGCGCGTAGATTGCATAGAATGAGCGTTCACTTAGGTTACAGGTGCGATACTACGGGATTAGGTTATTGGCAGTAGCGTTATCGACCTACGTACTTTGTCGACGTCGATACTCTATTATATGCTTACGAAGGGATACTTAGATTTACGACAGCCGTACTAGATGTCGCGGGTGTTATTAGACTGTAAGTATAGGACGTAAGAACATCTATAAGACAGAGAAGTAGGTGTGAGTGAAAGAGGATATCTATAGTCTATATAATAGAAGTATGTAAGGGGTGTTAAGATAACTAGTCCCTTGCATAGAGCAAGGAATGTATATACCACATGTAGAAATTAGGTGATTATTCCCTTACATCCACTGCATCTCACTCGATCTATAGCAAATATGCGTAGCTGTTAAAAATGCATGAATGTATCTGTCTAGATGTATTCACTAGAGAAAGAGTGGTAGTATACGTTGCTCTCATTGGACAGTGCTAGAGATCCGAATCATATCGTGAGCTTTTGCAATAGAAAGCTCACTATGTGTAGATCATCGAGAGAGTGGCAAAATCTGGCTCTAGATCTGTAATCTCTTAAGCAAAAACAAGTTGTGGTATTTTGTGAGAATGCACTAAAGTTTCTAGATTAGATGTGTGTCTAGAGAGAGCGGTAGATCGACGGCTCTTACTGGACAAGATCAAAACTCTGGAGTTTACCTTGCAATTCTGGAATGTGCATACTACTCTCTATCGCTGTCCGAGAGAGCGAAGTTATGATATCTAACTCCGTTAAATCAAATTCAAGGGCGAAGGTATGTTGTGATACGCTTGTCGGAATGCACAGATGTTTCTAAATTAATTGAACGTCCAGAAAGCGATAGATTTGGTGGCTCCTAGTGAACAATGTCTTTCTTCGCAAAACATTGTGTATTGCGATAGCCAACTTGTTGGACTCATTGTTGAGCGCAGTCGAAGAAGATGTCTCCACGGGCGAAGGTAACTTGTGTGTGCAGCTGTAAAAATGCACAAAGGTCATCAAGTCCGACGGTCGTCCAGAGAGAGCGATGAGGTTCTCTGCATCTCAACGGATGTTGCTTTGTTTCTGGCCGGGATTGTGCAACGAGATGGTCTACTCCAGCTTCGTGTTGATCAAGATATATAGCAGGAGAATCACATACACATACAGAAGAGGTATTGATGAATAAATCTTTCCATTATACGAAAGAAACATTATAAGATTTGTCGCACTCATCAGAGTGGAGTCGTAAAGCTAAAAGCAAACAAAAAACTGGTATCATCCTCCGTCCTAAAATTCCATTATACACATAAAGTAATCCGTTGACTTTTTGGGACTACCTGCCCTAACAAGCATCGGCAGGGCAAGCAATGTTGGTACCGTATGGGTCGGGTCCAGCAATACCAGCGATCTGGAAGACAGCGTTGACGACACCACCGATACCTTCGCCGGCAATGAGACCACCAGCAACGGCGAAACCGTAGATTTCGAAGCTGGCAGGGTTCTTCTTGGCCCAGAAGTAGGCGGGGACGGCACCGATGACCATGGCAGTTCCGTAGACGGTAGCGTTAAGAACGAAGGCGAGGGCAATGCACATGACGTTAGGGTGGTAAGCCTTGTACTTCTCCCATCTGCCAGTGTAGGCGTAGTGACGGATGATAACCATGGCACCACCGAAGATGGCGAATGCGATAGCAAAGTAGCCTGAGGTCTTGGGGACGGGGAAGACGGGGTCGGTGACAGCGACAGCAACGGCACGCCAAGCACCGACACTGGGGGCAGCGAAGGGGCAGGTGTCAGCATCGACATCGATGATGCAAGGGTAGGCCTTGCTGAAGAGCATGAACATGGCAGGAGCAAGAATGCAGGCAACAATCGTGCCCATACCCTGAGCAACCCACTGCTGGAAGGGAGATGTGCGGAGGAGATAACCAACACGGAAGTCACCAACCAAGTCAGAGGCTTGACCGGCACCAATGGAGGCAAGAGAACCACCGAGCAAGTTGAGCTGTTGAGCGTGAGGGGTAATCCAGTGCTCACCCTTGGTAGCACCACCAAGGACAAGCTGGGAAGCCTTGGAAGCGGCAGTCAAGGGGGTAACATCAGTGACACCAGCGCACTGGACGGCGAGGATAGCAAAGAAGAAAGCCAAGAAGACGGAAAGAAGGGACATGCCGATGGGCATATCGTACTGGACGCCCATGACGATGCAGCAAGCAATGATACTGAGAATGAGGATGGGTCCCCACATCCAGATCTTGACGAGTTCGTGGTCTTCGGCTGAGTCCTTGATGATATCCTCTTCCTTTTGGTCATCGACGTTGATGGTCATACCGCTCTTACCAGCCTTGGAGGTCATGGCGTTGAAGCCCTTGGCGGCTCCACGACCCATAGCCTTGAACATGATGAAGAAGACCTTGTACTGAAGGAAGAGCTCAGTGAAGGAGATAACGATCATAGCCAAAACACCGGGCCAGAGAAGCCAGTAACGAGGGGAGGGAGTATCCTTGTTGGCCCACTTCTGCTTGAGAGAGTAGAAAGAGGTAACTCTGGACCACTTCGGGTCATCGGCGTAAGGCTGGACACCGAAGGCGATCTCGTTGCGGACGAGAAGGGGACCGATGATACCCCAAGCGAGGACACTGCCACCGAAGAAGGAGAAGGCAACGTTGAGACCAACGAGCATACCGGAGCCGATGAAAGCAGGGGTCCATTCGATGAACCAGCCCCAGTTCTCAATGTCGATGGCAGCGTTGTCGTACTTGCCCCAGATGAAGATCCAGGTAAAGATGTGCCAATCCCATAGAATACCAGTGGCGTACTGAGAAACAACACGGAGGACAAGGGCGAAGAGGAAGGAGTAACTCAGAGCCTTCATCTTCAGCTTGGCAATGGCCTCACCAGTGGCAGCAGCGTGCATGCTGCGAATCGTCAAAGCACAGGCCGACGGAGTAGGGAAGATCAAGTTGAGCTCTCTGGCAACGTAGATGATGAAGAACTTGCGGAGCGGGGTAGCGAAAGCGAATCCGAAGTAGGCACCGACGATGGTCAATGAGATGAGTCTGCCAAAGTCCTCCTTGGGAGTAGTGAGGAGCTTCAGCTGGTAAAGGGCGGGTATACCAGAGACCATGACGGAACCGAGACCACCAGCGGCAGTGGCAGCTGTCTGGACGATGTTGTTCTCACGGGGACCGAAGGATCCACCGAAGAGAGGGAAGTTCTCGGGGAGAGCCTTTGCGAGAGGCTTCAGAACAGCGAAACCGATGATGGCACCGAAAAGCGAGGCACCGAAAGTCCATCCAGTCTTCAAACCAAGGTAGATGTTGGATGCGTTGACAAGAGCACCACAGATACATCCGACAAGCATCGCACGGAAAGTGACAACCCAATGGCGTTCCTCGGGCAGGTCGTCGTAGGGTGCGAAGGGGTCGGCGATAGTACCCTCATCGTAGTCGGTGTCCTCAGTAGCCTTGACCAGATTGGGATCTTTCTCATCGAACTTCTCATCCGAGTGAACGGAGAGAGTCTCCTGGTGCTTTTCACCATGAACATCAATGGGGCCACCAATGGGCTATGATGGTTGTCAGTAACGTGATCATCAATGGTAGTGGTTAAGAGTAGCATACCTCTGAATGAACCTCTACAACGTTCGGCATGATGAATGTAGTTCGTGTGACACAGATACAATAATTCACAAGAACGAGCGAGGGGG
>SWBH01000133.1:0-19381 GCA_024195465.1 Aureobasidium sp. EXF-8845 | reverse complement strand
AACCGAGTCGAGGCCGCGGACATGTATCCATACAGCGCCACAACGGCTCAACTCCATCTCGTCAACAAAGGTCAACCGGATACGGAGAGTCTTTTCTCAGTATTGTCCGGAAGATTTGTCGCTGGGATCTTTCCACGGTGTTACAGCTTCGTCAGTGATTGTTTGTCATCTTTGTTCGTTCTCTCAAAGCTCAACACTGTCTTGGTTGACGAGTCGGATTTACAGACTACTCTTCCTCTCCTATCACTTCTTACTGTACAACGTCGAGTTAATTGCCGAGCTCTCGAAGCGCGTATACCCTCATCTATTACAATTTAATTAATCAATATAATTTTCCACTACATTTTTCCCTCCATGCATGACGCACTGTTCTACGAGATCCAGGTCCCTACTGATCTACATTGTTTTCTGCACCGCATCCACTTCTTGATCAACACTACTACGTGTGACGACGCGGACCCTCTTCTACGATGCTGCTGTCATTTCTGTGTCCTAAACACATGCTGTCTATCGAGCATGAAAATTGCATGAGTCGTTTCTCAGGAAAACCTTGCTCTATTGGTAATACGAGTCCACCACAATATTTGCTCCACTTCACCATCGAAAAAAATCTGTCGCACAGAAAGCCAAGTAGTTCAGTCTTGTGGAGTGGGCGTTCGGTGTTTCTCTCAACACAAGCGAAATGACTTGTGGCTTTGACAGGGCGCATTGTTCTCCACATGATCAAATGTCTGAAAAAGTTCTGGAGCAAGCCTCGTGCAATGTCTGGTGTCTGAGAAGGGAGCAAAACAAGAAGGTCGTACCAGGGATCGAACTTGGATTACCGGAATCAGAATCCGATGTGCTAACCATTACACTATACAACCAGTATTGTTAATGCTTTAATCTGTGTCCTATATATTCATATACCATTTTTGGTGGGGATCTATATCAACAAGCATGTACCTGTCACCTTCCGTCGCAGGCAATTGTCTGCCCAGAGCGACTTGTTCTTAGATAAGAATGTTGGAGATTTTGCATGTGAAGATTTGTGTAAACTCCTGGAGACGGAGAAGGCGATCAACACGTGCAAGTAAGGATCTCGGAACAAAAAGACCCTGGATCAACGCCCCTCGCAATTGCAAATCAGCTCTTTATCGAAAGATCAGCAAATACGCAAACGTGTCCAAGGGCAACGTCAGCTCGCAAGTGCTGGGATCCAAGACGTCTGCCTGCCAGTCATTCACAAGATCCATGACATGTGCAGGCAAACAAAAGTCATGATTCGCATATCTGTTAGGTATGGCGATAGAAACGGGTGACGCGCCTTCCGCTACGTCAGAGTATTCCTCCGGAAATCATGCGTCAGCATCCACTTCTTGTCTCTTCCTTTTCAAATCCACACCCCATCTTAACACCACCAGCCAGTTCGAGACTCCTCGGACACGGAAGGGACGGGTGATAGATATACTTCTACGCCCCTGCCGACTTCCCGCCGCTTGTCTATGGTTTTTGATGCAGACCCTTTGCGGAGAAAGAGAAGCAACAAAGAAAGCTACGGCTCCAGTTTGTGCCGCATGTTCGTCAGTGAGCTGGAGTTCGACTCTTGGGTCACTTGGCCGATGATTCAAAGGCCCGACTTGATGACTGATTGAGAGCTGAACGATGTGATAACGCTGCTGTGGAATGACTGAGGAATGCATATTCTTCCACGCGAGGGTGGATCAACTTGCATTCCAGAGCGCATGCGTCCATACAAGGGGATCGGTCGACTGCGTGTTATACGATGACGCTGCTCGAGCTTTGTCACCACGCTTTCTCGTCACCTTCAAAAGTAGGTCGCGTTGACCGAAGTTGACGGCGGTTCTTGTTCTTGATGAGCTCTGTGAGCATTTACTCCTGGGCCAGTATTGCGACCGTGTTGTTGCTTAACATCCCTTGGGAAGATTTCGTTCCATGCTCACAATGCTCTGTCTGACACGACCACCGCCGGAAGCGGCTGGACTCATCGTGAACAATTTTGATGGTTTGCTAGATGCACCCGCAAACAGCTGTTTCGGTAATCGTTCTGTTTTCGGCAAGTATGGAGTACAATGGCAATGTGACAATCGATCTTTCGACCTCTCTGAGTAGCACCGCTACCGGTCCTTCCTCCTACCGACCTCAGGCTCTATAACACAAACTTAATCATGGCTACAGTAACCACAAGAACACGCAGCAGAAGTCGAGGTCGACCTGCCAGTAAGGCATCGCCGCCTGCGAAACCTCTAAATCGTATCCGAACCAATGCTTACTTTTCGGACCCTGACTACGACCAGACGACACCTATGCCGAAGACTGCGTCCACCCCTTCGCCAACATGGGACAAGGCCCGCAAGAACAATCACAGGGCTGAATCTCCCAGCACAGCTCCTGAAAATTCTCGAATTCGCCTCCATCCAGGGGGAGGATTTACGGTACTCTACCAGGAAGAACCTACAGTATCGCTGTTGAAATATCGCAATCATAACAAGATAAGCAGCTTCTGTGCTCCTGTTGCTCCACCACCAACAGCCGACTTCCAGGACAGCATTAGCAAGTCTAATCTCATTCGAGCCAAAGCCATGGCATCCCCAAGACCCCGTAAGAGATCTTCATCGCGTCCGAAGCGAGTTACGATCTCGAGTGAGATCGACCAAGATGGAGAGAAGGAGCGCATGCGTTCACGAGCATCTCCAATCTGGAGGAAGAAAAGACCTGACACGCCTACCTCCGCACGAGGAAGTATCTTTGGCTTTCCATCGAAGCACAGTTCCCGCTCATCACTTGATGACTTTGTCCCAAAGTCTGGATTCATCTGGCTGATGCTGATCTTCCTCGGCATCCTTTTGGGTTTGTCTTCTTCACCCAAGACGAACTCACTTCAGGTCGCATACAAGGATGTCTCCAGCCATTTTGGCAACCCTGCTGATTGGAAGTATAACGGAAAATTCAACATTACAATCAACGATGTTGTGAGCCACTGTTACCGCGCTGCGGATGCAGCCAACGACAAGTTTGAAACGCTGGGTGTAAAGATAAAAGTCGAAGACTTGCTGCACACCTGCCAAAGCTCGATCGACCAGACCACAGGGAAGCTCGAGGATACAATCAAGAACGCACCCGTGAAACTCAAGCAGTCACTCTGCTACCTACCAGGAGCGGAAGAATGGCTTGATTGCGCAAAGAAGCCAATCTCGAAGTTGAGTAAGACTTTGGCGAAGATCGGAAGCGTGATCACAACCCCATTCGGTAGCATCAGTACCAAGACTTCGAGATCATGGTCGTCGCCTTCGAAAAAGGGAGCTGTACAGACGGTTACTGTCCACAAGTCTACTGTCATCCCACTGATAACTGAGACTGGTCATGCTGAAGGAACTGTCAAGAGCGTCGTTGAGTCGTTCGCAAGCGAAGCCAAAAGCTATGCTACGTCCAAGCTATCTTCTGCTAGTTCTGTCTACTTGCCATTCACATCGAGCTCTAGCACTGGCCATCACACCGTGCCGATGGAGAGTAAGTCGACTGTCAATAAGTCTAGTTTTTCTAGTGGCATTGAAGCTGTATCCGAGATCAAGGACCTTGAGCTCAAATACACATTGGCAGTCGCAAAAGCAGAACTCAAGATGTTGCAGGCAAACGATACGGACATCATCACCCACACAACATACACCAAACGCCATCTGAACCGTCTGCTCAACACTGTGTGGCGTCTTGAAGAAGATATCGGCGCTTTTGAACTCTGTCTGGTCAGAGAGATTGAGCATGTAACCCACCAAATTCCTAGAAAGGTATCACCCGGATCCTGGACAAAGTCATGGGGAAGCTTCTATGTCCCATTCTTGGGACGAACGGTGTTATCGGCCGATACAGCATTCGAGATACTTAACAAACCGCCTGTTCAATGCCGAAAGTCTCTGGTCCGTATGAACAAAGCCGTGACCAAAGCCCTTCAAACGCGCGAGGGAATGATCAAGGAGATTGACAGACTGCTGGAACTGTCCTACCGACACGATTTCAGAAAGAGAGGACCGCTCTACATTCCTATGCCTCTTCCGTGGTTCAGAGCCATAGGTCCTCTTCCTCACCTGCCCGTCATTCCTAGGCCTTCCATCTCCTTGGATCCTCCAGACTGGTTCCTCGGTGACGCTTACCGGCATGGAAGACGTTCTCAGGAGGACCGAGAAGAGAGTCTAAAACTTCACCGTTTGCGTATGACACTCCACCGAATCCGCAATGCTAGCAACGGCTTCAGCGATATTAAACCCCTCATAGAGAGTGGAATCGGCAATCTGACAGAGGCACACAATGAGCTCCAGATGAATAGTCAGAAGGTCCTCGAAGATCCTGAGTTTGGTATTGCATTCTTCAAGAGTAAAGTGCAGGATGCAAAGAAGGATTTGTCTCTCGCTGTCCAGTTCAAGGAAGAGAGGCAGCGGGTCAAAGAACAGATCAATGCGGATGTGTGGGATCGATACGCAGAGGGGAAGGATCAGTACGGTGAGTTTCTTGCTAAGGAGATGAGGACGTAGAGGTGGCAGTAATGTCTCGTTCTTGCACTGGGTAGTTCTCTTTTGCTTGTGTAGCGCAAACTTTCATAATTTTATGCACGCTGATAATGCTTTGGGTACCACCCTGTTCTCGACTAACAACATCGTGTACTCATCGGAACCATCTCATAAACCTTCTCTGGGTGTTGCAAGTACGGATCAAGTAGCTGATATATCTCACACAGATACTTAAACATCATCAACACGATCATAGGTGCTGTTGACCGGAATCCTTGATCAATCCGAACTTCGCTTCTGAATTCCAAGATTGACCATTGTGTTTCTCAATGTCAACAAGTCAAAACATATTTTCGTCGATAACTCAACAATGAAGCAAGCTATGAATGCGTACTATATCTTAGCAAAAGAATACGCACCTAAAACACATTCTGTATAGTCACAACAGTAAAAAAGCTCCATGGTGATCGAACGACATCGTCTTTATCTTCGGACATGCTTGTTAATAGTGTCACCCTGGATAAATCGATCATCTGAAAGTTCTTCACAAAAACCAACATGGGATTGAACATGTATAGAAACTGATACAGTATGACTAGAGCTGATACAGATTAACATGTTAGGCAGCCAGATCAATACGAGGACCCTTGTAGTGCTTCCTTGCATACACAACCCAATTGACCCCACTAAACAACGCCATTGCAGCTAGCACAGCACATGTATAATCTATCGCGCTTGTTAGCAAGAATCCATTCATCAAATCGTAGTCAAGGCAAAGAGACTTACTCATACCACTTGCTGTGGTGGGAAGCGAAGTCGGCAAATCAAAGAACACAAGTTCGATGATGGCAAAGACAACAACTGTGGCATTGCAAGTCCAACCCAACCAACTAGGTAAGCGAAACCATCGATCTTTCGCGAGAAACTTCTCACTCCTACCTCTGCACATGAGCAATAGGCAAGGTATAGCAAAAGAGATCATTGCCAAGATGATGGTCGTGTTGATCAGTGCGTTGAAAGCAGCAGTGGATGCGAGATATATGCAGCCGGCAATGAATACCACTCCTGCATTGGCGAGGAGAGACCATACAGGGACGCTGAGGGAGAGATGCATCTTTGCTAGGTGTCTTGAGCATACGAGACCGTTGTCGCGACCGAATGCCCAGATGAGGTGGGAAGAGGTTTGTTGTACGGCATTGATGACGAAGAAGACGATGGTAAGGAGAGCGACGAGGAAAGCAGTCGCAGCGGCCCCACTGTTCGTGGCCTGACGCCAGAGTTCATAGATGGGCATACTGTGGACATCATGTCAGCTCAGTCCGTATATGTCATGAGAACATTCAAGCAATAACTTACGTAGTCGAGATCAAGGAGTCGAGATCCTTGATACCGTAGCACATGGCGACTGTAAAGACGAACGCTGTGACGAATCCGATGGCTATGGTTGTGCAAAGAGCCTTGGGTACCGTCTTTTCAGGCTCAGTGCATTCTTCTGCTAGGTGAAGGGAGGCGTCAAGCCCAGCGAACATGAAGCAAGGCGTTGCAAGGCCTGTCAAGAATGTCACACCGGCAGGGTAGCCTGTATTACTCTCCATGGTAGCCCAGACATATGCTGCATCTTGCTTCTCGGAGCGGACAAGACAGGTGATGGTGATGACGATAAAGGATGCGAGGGTGAGAAGTACTAGGCCATGATTAGGTTATATCTCATCTTGGTGTATGGAAGCTTGAACTTACAACCAACGTTGTGTACCCAGGGTGTTTTGGCGAGAGCAAAGAGGTTGTAAAGAAGGAACACCACGTTAATGGCCTGATAAACAATGAAGTAATGCCAGGCTTGAGGTACATAGCCAGCTTGATAGTATACTGCCAGTGCTAGAAGCATCTGAGCAGCGAGAAGAGTTGCGGCAGCACCCAGGGCTATCCACGAGAACATAGCGATTGAGCCACACGCATATGAAAGTCCACGAGAGAGTCGCTTAGGCGCGAATATGGATGCGAAGTGGTACCTAGAAGGCTCAGAGTATGCAAGCAGTGACGTTCGACATTGACTTACTGGCCACCAGCAGTGGGATAGCAAGATGCCATCTCCGCAAGAGACGCGCCGGTAGCTGCATAAGCGATGGTTGCGAGAGGAATGCCATATATTAGCGTTGCTGTTCCTCCTGCGCTGACAGCAATCGCGAGACTCGAGGCTATAGCCACCCACGAGTTGCAAATGTTGAAGCTCAAGGCGATGATATTGAATATGCTGAAATGGCGACGAGGTGGTCGTACACCCAGGTCATTGACATCTCCTGCCGACAAAGAGAGCCTTTCAGGATCATGTGCAGTATATTTGACTGTCGACGAGTCGGCTCGGGCTGTGTAAGACGTGTGAGTTATAGTTGGGACGAGTGTAGAATTGTGTTAGGCAAAGCATACTTCTGGAAGACATGCTCTTCTCATCGGTTGATACCATGATGAATAGGAGGATGGATATCGAGTGGGTAATTGAGTATCTCAGAGGTGGATCATGGGGATACTTATGCTTGACCACTTCAAAGGCTGGAGATAAAGGCTGACGTGCCTGATCAGGAGGAAATGGTGGAAATAGTTCCGCTAGATACACAGCTGTACACGAATTGATACCATGAGGTCTAGAGTAACTTTACCCCGCTCTAAACGTGAGCAGTTGCGTTGTGCCATGGCTTGCTGTTCTGGTTTTGATCGTATCTCTCAACCTTTGGTCAATCAATGACACTTCTGATAGGCTTATCAAGTATCTTACCAGTGATGCAGATATGACTCTGTATTTGACCAACTTGTTATGACTGGTTGTGGTTGAATGCTGGCAGCGATATAGAGCAGCATTCCGAAATAGGCAAGGGAAGTGAGAAATCCATAAGAGGAAATAAAAGAGAGACACTAAACCAAATCGGGGAATAAGAGTGAGAAAGCTTATCCCTGGTCACGCGGATAGTGTTGCAACCAGAAATGATAGGTGGGAATGACCATAACCATTGGTCATAGAATTGTAGATGTGGGTATGGTAGAAGATGCAGGAAATCAAGCTTACAGAATAAATACCTAGGAGGCTCCCACTGACGCGTGCAGAATACAAACGGCCAGACATTTTCTTGACAAGCAATGACTTCAAGCGACGGCTATCAATGGACAGAGTCTACCGGTCTCATCAAGGGCGTGCCTAGTATCGGTGTCATTCAACCATCGACGAATATCCAAGATGAGCAGGCAATTTATGACGTGATTGTCGTCGGAGCAGGTTACTGTGGGCTTACAGCAGCCAGAGATGCTGCGTCGTCAGGTATGTCCTACAAACCGGATGCACATACCCAGACTGATTGAACAACTCAGGCCTCAAAGTTCTGTTGCTCGAGGCTCGTGACAGAATTGGTGGGCGTTCGTGGTCAACTAATATCGAGGGCTATCCTTTCGAGATGGGCGGTACCTGGGTCAGTTGGGGCCAGCCTCATGTATGGAGAGAGATCTCCAGATACGACATGCGCGATGAATTGGAGATCTCTCACGACTACAGTAGAGGTGTGAACCACTTCTCGCTCAACTCTGCTAGCGGAAATCGCAACATGAGTCACGAGGACGAAGTAACGATGGCATGGTCCAAGACTTGAGACACTGTTAACGCTTTGCAGGACAAACTCATGGAGTCAGCCCTGAAGAAGTTCGCCAATGTCGACGGCCAGTATGGAAGAGTGATCATGCCGTTCCCACACAGTGAAAGGCACAACCCGGAAGCCGCAAAGTATGACAAAATGTCCGTTGCCGACCGCATGGCTCAGATCAAGGACGATCTATCACCAGATGAACACACCGCTCTACTTGGATTCGTGCTGCTCTGCAGCTGCAGCACTCCTGAAAAGACCAGCTTCTACGAGTACCTGCACTGGTGGGCCCTGTGTAACTACAGTTACGAGTACTGTATCGAGTATCTCATCAAGTACAAGTTCAAGGGCGGACAATCGAGCTTCGCCATCAACTTTTTCAAAGAAGCTTGTGCGACAGGGAGATTATCGTATGCTTTCAGCACACCGGTCGCTGCGATCAAGGACAGTGGCAATGATGTGCAAGTAACTGCGAGAGATGGACGAACATTCAAGGCGGCCAGGCTGATTTCAGCAATCCCCATGAACATCTTGAAGGACATCACCTTCAGCCCAGCATTGATCCCAGGCAAACTGGACGCTTCGAGTCGCGAGCACGTCAACAAGTGTGTAAAAGTACATGCCGAAGTGCGCGATCGCGATTTGAGGTCTTGGAGTGGAATCACATATCCCAACAACAGCTTGATGTATGCTATTGGTGATGGAACAACTCCTAGCGGCAATACTCATATCGTTGCTTTTGGCGGGTCCCATAACCATATCCAACCAGAAAAAGACATCAACAAGACCATGGAGGCACTCAAGACATTGACTCCAATGGACATTGAACGAGTGGTAAGTCGATATCAGTGGTGTAAAATGAGATTGCATGCTGACCAACTCCAGGTATTCCACAACTGGGCAGATGATGAGTTTGCCAAAGGGGCTTGGTTCTTCTCCCCTCCAGGCCTCGTGACGGAACATCTGGAAGACCTGCGGGCTCCACAAGGAAACATGTACTTTGCCAATTCGGACTGGGCGGTGGGCTGGAGAAGCTTCATTGACGGCGCCATCGAAGAGGGTACTCGAGCTGCTCTGGCTGTCAAGAGAGACATTGATAGAACTCGTTCAGCACACCTTTAGAGGGAAAGTGTAGTTCAAGGAACGAAAGCGCATTTCCGCCATGTCGCTGATGGGTATAATCAATACTTCATATGATCAAGACCGGGTTCACTAGGCTAGGATTCCGCGCCCACTCGCCGTTTGGCTGCAAAAGCCAGATTTGTTCCAGCCGTTCCAGTGCCACGATGATGTTGTTCATTCGTGTTTTCTCATAAACCTGTTTCAGCCTGCTTGCGAAAAATTCCCTATGACTTTGATCGTTGCTGGACGCTGCAGCAATAAAATACACCCAAGGTAGGGTATGCATGCAAGGGCTGTCCGAATGAATGGGTAAGACCAACAGTCGTAGTTGTTCGATATCATTGTAGAGCTGTCCGAGTTGATAGTTGCCCAAGGCCTGTCGCATGTAGATGTTCCGCGCTCGCCTGATGGCATCCTGAAAGATGATTGTGCATTCAGCGACATTCGGGTCATCCGAGTATTTCTGGGAGAAGATGAAGTCTAAGTAAAAGTCCAAGTCCTTTTCAAATGTTTGGCAGCCTTGGGATATATCAAGCAGAGGTGGTGTGAATAACTGGAACCTATCGAGACGGTCAGATGAGTTTGATGGACCTGATTACATGAACTCACATGCGAGATTGCTGAAGTAAGAATCCTCGTGCAGGGCATGTTTCTGCTTCTGAGAGTCTGCTGTGGCTTAATAGATTAGTGAGCATGTGGAAAAGGGGAATAAAGTCTTGAGAACCGGTGACTGTTTCACCCACTAAGAGCAGGATGATGGTAGCCCAGGTAGACATGCTGAACACTTTACTGCTTTCTCCAGCAAAAGCATCTGCACGTAGTCTCTTTATTATTTCAGAGCGTCCAGTTTCCGCAAGAGGTAGAAGATCGGGCTGTGTTGATGACAAGTGGAAAGCAGCGACGACAGACACCGCACGCTGTACGAGATCATCTCCGGTAGCTAGTGGAAGCAAGAAATTGCGATACCCATTTGATCCGTTGTCAAAGACAACCATGATAGATGCAATGCTTGAGGAAACTAGATGTTGTCAAATGGCTGTCCAACGAGAAGTAGCAATACCAGCTTACAGTGGTCAAAAAGCATCTGTATGCCAGGCTTCATGAACTCCAACAACAGATCAACACATGGGTCGAGATGGTAAGATACGGTAGTGTTTTCGTCTGATGGTGTGCGTGTCGACTGATGACTCTGTCTCTGATGAACGACTGTACCGATTTCCTCTACATCGTCGTCGATATCTTGGGATCCGAAGTTACTAACATTCCCGATTGGGGATTCTAGATTACTGTCCTGTGGCGATGGGTGGGCATGTGTGTCTGATGGCGATATTGACAGGGCTGTGTCGTGCATATACCGGTTTAGGTTTGTCGCAAGATTTTGAACATCGGAAGTTGTACGTTGTTTGCGCTTTCCTTTCGAAATTGCGCCTTCAACAAATCGGATCTGACGACCAATGCCTGTACATTTGACGCCTTTCTTAAGGCATTTCGCACATTCGGGTGTGCCTTTGTCGCACTTGATACGACGTCGCGAGCATTCTTTGCATCCGTCTCTCGGCATCCGCTCGATTATCGCATCCGCTTGGTCTTATGTACACACCTCTCTGGATAAAGATGTGTAGGATTAGGTGTGTGTGAGGGAGAAAGATCATTCTGCTTCCGATATGCGGAAGGGAGACCAATTTACGGTTCAACTTCGGACAAGAGCGCGCTCGACGCGTTCGCAGAGCCTCCTGTGACTGCCATGGTGAAATATAACTTGCCTGAGGTATCCGTTTCCATGTCTGGATTCCTTGCATTGACAGTCGAGCTTGCATAGAATTCGGTCTTGGTAAGACTACTTAGGCATGGGCGAAATGACATCCAAGCGCAACTAATCTGACATCTGCTCAGGTGCCCGCGCATCCATACAGTGTCAATCAGACGGACATGGACCAGACCCGAGCTAATTCCTGCGCCAATTGCGCATCCATTGCGCCTGCTGGTAAACCCTATCAGCGTTGTGCAGGTTGCTAAAAGGTATTATACCGTTCACGAGACTGTCAAAAAGAACACTGGACACAGCACAAACAGGCCTGCAAACGACAGCAACAGACACAGAACGCTCCCAAGACCTCTACTCAGACTGCGGCTACTGGCAATCAAAACGATGGAGACGATGATGATGAAGATGTTTCCGAAGAGGGGACTGAGTATAGTGACGAAGAGGAAGAGGACGACGATGGTAAGGTGGATCCTGCTTCGCTGTATTGATGATATTTGGAGAAACGTGCAGGGTATGTCGAGTAGATAGCTGTTTTTGTATATACCATTGGAACCGAATGCAATCGTGTCATTTTCTAGAAACCGCATGAGATATGTAGATGATGAAGGCTCGCCGATGTAGTAAAGTGGGGGCACGGCAGCCGAGACGCATAGATATATCGGTGAATCTTCGGAATGTCCCACGGGCGCAAAATTCAGGCGTCAAAGGTCAATCTGTGGTCTTTCAAGCAGATAAGGAGAGCAAGGTATACAGCTATGAGAGCCTTGGTCATATTCTTTCTTTGTCCGGTGTCAGCCAGTCAGAATCGCGCATTTTTGACTTCACTATCAAAAAATTATGCGCCGAAATGCCTTCTCTAAAATTCTAGGCTCGGGTTGAGGATATCTCGACGACCGCTTGTCCGATTTTGTTTAAAGTAGCGCAAAATGACCGCAGTAAGCTGTTTACCCAGATTCGGTTATGAGATTATTCATTCTGGCACATTATCCATGCCCAAAACCCTGTAGGAAGGAAGATATGAGGCCGAAACGCGAATGGGGATTACGCACCCAATCCTTCTCCAGAATTGAATTTGAGGTCATAGTTAGTATCGGCGACGTCTTCCGCATCAGGTGCTTTGGCCGAGTGGTTAAGGCGCTGGCTTTAGGCTTCACAGGAGTGATTGAACTATCAAGGTGATATATTCTCCTGTGTCTAACTTAAACCGCCAGTTCGAAAGAGCGTGGGTTCGAACCCCACAGGCATCATCATTTTGCTCTGCTCTATCTTCCCTATCAATCAGAACGCTGTCGGGGTGAAGGGGGAGGAGTATCTTTCATTTTTGCGAAGTGGAAGTATGACCTAGGTAGCACATGTGAAGAAAGCCACCGATCAAGCACAAAATTTGACGGCATCATATTTATGCCTCCCTACACCTCTTTACCAAACGGTGACACTGTCGGAGTAGTGGAAAACAAGTTATATCAATTTTGCTGGATCGGATTCTGGCTGCAGAGTACAAGTGAGTTTTGGCCAGAGCGAGGCCCGAGGTTTGGCAAGCGACGGCACCATATTTCCGGCTTCGCATCGTGCCATCATTCTGTGCATTCTGCACTCTCTGTCGTTGAGAAAATTACACTATTCGGATCCATTCGACGTGAGATTAGTGCAAATCTGGATGAGACTTTGCAAATTCCGTGTCACAAAGAACCCATAGAAGTCAAAACCATTCACTGAATTCAGGCAGCGTCTCTTTAACTCGGCATTACGAATACAGAAGCGACGGAGAACCGCCCTGTCATATGCCCAAGAACAGACCGACTCCATCTCGCAGTTACTGAATATATTTCGACTGTCAGAAAACGTACTTAACCACTTGCAAAAGAATCACACGATCAGACCTCGGGCTGATTCCCTCTAGGCAATCGTGAGCTACGCCGACACGCATAACTCGTAGGTCACGTCTATCGCCGTAGCATAACCATAACATAACCCATGACCTTGACTCAATCAATCGAGTTTATGGCGTTATAGTGACTAGTCCCCCCACGACTCTTTTGTCCCTCTACATGCTCCAGTACGTTACCTTCTAGTACACACCATATCGCACGTATTCTAGCACACAGGACTTGAGTCATTTAGCCGCGATCCCTCCTTCCCTACTTATACTCCGACAGATGACTATCCAACACACCCCACATCTCACTCAACCGTCCCTTCAATCTCACTCCCCACAACCTCCCCTTCCACCCTTCTAAACCTCCAACCAGGAAACCTCTCCTCCAACAACCCCCTCTGTACCTCCCAAGCTTCCCCCACATTCACCCTCTTCAGCTCCCTAATCTCCACCTCACCACCCTCAATCCTAAACCCCCATTCAAACACCAAAATCGGATGTACCTCTCTAGTCATGACACAATCTCCAATATACGTCAAAAAGCTCCAACAAGTCCAATCTAGATCTATTCTGGTTGCTCGAAACGGAGCATCGAAAAGTCGCGGTGTAGGGCCAAAGTAACAGAATGGTGTTTCTGTAGCGGCTGTGATGGGGAGGGAATCCATTTCCCACTGTTGCTTGTGAGAGATTGTGTTTCTTATTTCCGGATCTTGTTGCGGTATCTCTGTTGTGTTCAAGGGAGTTTCGCGAACCATTTGTATCCATCCGTACATGGATGCATAGCCATCATCTGTGGGTGTATCGACGACAGCACTACAAACAGGGAATGAGATGAAAGCGTTATGGTGTTGGGAGGGGAAGAGTAGGCGACTGCCTGTTTTTTCGGGATTTTTGTTGGGTTCAATGGTGACGCGGACGGTCGAAAAGTGTCGCCCTGGGACAGTGAATGAGTAGAGTAGAGATTGTGTGTTCGTTGATATTGCTGTTGCAGATGCCATATTTGCGTCTTGAACGGTTTAAAAATAATATCCAGATAAGGTGCGACTTTGTTATGGTAGTTCGTTGATGTCAAATGAGGCGGTGGATATAGAGAAGATAAGCTTGATTCGAAGGTCGAGAGGTCAGGCTCCGGATATAGCCAAATACATATAGGCAAATGAATATAGATGCCTAATTACCTATATAGAAATACGGGAGCCTTGAGAAACGAGCTCGAGACGTCGTTGATAGGCTTACGCCTCTACACACGTGACTATGATTACGCGTCCTCGTTCAGGAAGATCGTATACGTGGGATGAGCGACTGGCATCGATCCGCAAAGGATAAGTTGAATAGAAAAGTTAAAACAACTTTTCCAGTACGCATTGGAGCATCAGAAGACAGATAGATTACGCTCCCCAAAATATCTCTTGCATAAGATACGGAGATTTGAAAGCGTAGTCGAGTGATGGAATACCATTATCCTGCGTATATCTACTTCCAGCTATCTCTGAACTCCCTCGCCATCTCTTATAGATCTTCGGCAGGACCCTTTGCATCTTCTCTCGCTCTAGCCATCGATCTCGTATACTTTCTTTCCACCCTCTGGCCCCTCCTTTGATCCATCAACATAGGCATCATTTCCTCCATCTCCTTCAATCCAATATACATATCCCGATCGAATTGTTGCTGCTTTCTTCCAACGAATCCCCTCAAGCTACCTAAGCACGAGTTCCTTTTCTGCACCAGATTGCTCGCTGTGGTTATTGAGAGATGCGCCTTGGAGTTTGAGACGTGCATGGCTTTGAGAAGAGGTAAGATGCTAAGGACTTTGTCGAGGATGAGATTCTCTCTTTCGGCTGTGGTGAGAATTTTCGAGTTGGGGGTTGTGGTGGTGGTGAAAGAAATAGACCATAGGAACAAGCGCTTGAGAAGGAATAGTTGTTCAGGAGTAGGTGCATCCTGGGAATCTGCATCTGACCATGGCAATCTGGCAGGAGTGTCTTGGAGTAATAGACTCCAGGTTTTTATTGCAGCATTGAGTTTAGCCATTTGTGTCAGCTGGAGCGATTTTGCAATATCACCAAGATTGCGAATAACGACTTTGCGGAACCCTTTCAGTACGATCTGAGACTGGTGATCGAGATCGAGGGAGTCGAGTTTAGTCTGAATGGTGTCAAGCAGATTGTCTTTGCCGGTTTCGCAGTTTGTTCGATCGGTTTCAAGGACAGAGGTAAGATTGAGGAGATGGTCAATGGGTAAAATGGCTGTCTCCGTGGTAGTGTTTTGGAGTGCGAATCAATCTTTCGTAATATCCTTAAGTTTGTCCAAGACTCCGTCCACAGTATCCGGGTTCTCAGACAATGCAAACACGAGGCCAGGGATAGCATAACGGATCGAGTTGTCCCTTGAGGCATCCGAGTCCGACAATTGGCCACAATCAAGCACCTTTGGGACCAGAGGTATCTTAAAAACATGGTCTCTGACCTCTGCAACGAAGGATCCATTCTGCGGCAGCCATACCGTATTTGATATAGATGTCCCAGTCAGATTTGAAAAGCGAAAGGCTGGAATACCGAACCAGGACAGTACCGCGATCACCAGAGCTAAAAGCGAAACGAGCATTTTCTGTGTCGAATGAGTGTGTTGATGTTTACGATCTGCTGTTGTCTTGCTGTGGCATTGTGTGCTGGCTGCCGAGTTCTCGAACATTCTTGTCCTTGGTCTGCTGGGTCGCGACCGTGAGCGAGAGCGGGAAGCACCTAGCGATGCGACATTACTATCGTTGGTGCGAAAGCTTCTACTCCAGAGCCCATTGTCGCCGTTGTTATATCCAGGAGTGCGGCGGTGCATGTGTCCAATATTTCGGTTTGCTCTAGGTGCTGTCGGTGTCAAGAGAGTGGAAGAGGGGGACGAGTAGACTTCCGCGAGTTCTGCGAGTTCTTGCCATCGTGGTTTGACATTCCTTATATCATCCTCGGCATCATAATAGTCGAATTCCGTACTTGACCAATATACCACTTCCCCGAACCTTCCTGAGCTGGTAATTATGAGTAGTTTTGTTTAACAGAAGTGAGTAATAAGCAGAAAAAAATCAGCATTTGTATTGACAGTGTCATTGCGATGTATTTGTTTTTATATTTCCGAAAGCGGCGAGTAAATCGAGTGGTGCTGAAGGCAGTCCACCTAGGGAGGCTCTAAGCATTCCTCACAAAGTCCGAGACGGGAAAGTGCCACACGACAGCTTGTTTTCGAGTCCAAGTCGAAAATACCTACTAGAAACGACAATTGAACGAGTGGATTACAAGATGACATGGTTGGTTTGATGTCCGACAGTGACGGTAGTGTTTCAGAAGTGGTTTCGGTGAGGAATGTCGATGATATCGGAAGGAAAGTGCTTGGAAGTTGGCGATGCGTTGCTTGCGCGATGCCTCCCTGCCAAGAATTGGATCGAAAGGCAGCCGGAAGGGCCGCGATGGGCCGATTACACCTTCCCAGGGCACACCTGGAACCTTCGTATCTTCCTAAAGTGGTAGTCGAAGTTCAGATATTTGATCTTTGTTAAAGTGTATAGTGCGAGTAGAAAGAGGGCAATCCGTGTTGTGCCTCTTCAGACAAAAGAGAGATGTGATGTTTCCACTTTAAAGGCAGATCTCGATGTGTCTGGTCTAGGCCTTTGTGCGTTTTGCCAGTTGAAAGGCTAAAGTAGTATTATGTCGGCGCAGGTCGTACTGGAATCGTCGACCTCTCGCATTCACAGCAGGTTGATGGTGGGAGACTTCGTATCATGACGGACATGGCGGTAGACAGGAGTTCGAAAAAGAGGGCTCGGCCAGAGGCGACTGCCAACAACAGCGACGAGCAGACGCTTACGACGGCCAACGTGCCCATCCGCACAATACACAACCAGCAAGTCATAGACCTTTCAGACCTCTCCGACTTGTCGCTCGTCAGCTTTCTCCAACATGACACACGTCCGACATGCATCATCGATACGAGAAACAACCGCATCGCCTACCGTAATCCCGCCCTCGACCGACTGCTCTCAGGCACCTGGAATGGCCAACACTTTCGCGACTGGGCTACTACCACCCTGAACCCAGATACACAGAGCGCAACCTACCGAGGAAGAGCATGGAATTGCATACTACAAGACGACCGATGGCTCATTGCCAGTACTCAACAAGATGCGACGACACATACAGACGCCCTCGCACCCCCGCGCGCACCAGCACCGCCTCGTACCGCCTCACAGAACAGCCTTCACCAAGCCAACTCCAACAACTCAGGCACCTCATCCTCAGACTCACGTCGCCAGTCAGTCGCCTCATCATCATGGCGCACCATGTCGGATGACGGCAGCCAGCGCTACCTCGACTGGACGCGCACCCCATCTCCCGCAATGTCGGCACACATGCACTTGATCCGCAACTTTCCCTGGCAAGACACGACCATTGGCAGCATTCAGTCCTGGCCCGATGCTCTGCGACAAAGCGTCCTCTCTGCCATGGCCAATCCGGATCCACGCCTGCTGCTCTGGGGAGACGACCACATCATGATCTACAACGAGGCTTGCATTTCAATGTTCGCTGAACGACACCCTGGTGCACTTGGCACAAGAGCTGAAGATACCTGGGCTGACATTTGGTCTGAAATGGCTCCTATGATCAAGTACGTTCAGACTGAAGGAAGAGGCACTCGCCTAAACAAACTACCCCTCGTCATGCATCGCCATGGCTACCCCGAGGAAACGTACTGGTCTTTTAATCTGATTCCAGTCGTCGGCCCTCACGGCTCCACTATCGGCATCATTGACGAGTTCTCCGAAGTCACCGAACACGTCGTAAGCGATCGTCGCAGAGAAGCCATTGTCAAGATCAACAAGGCCATCGTTAGTGTCAACAGCGTCAAGGAGTTGTGGTTTGAATTTCTAGAGGGTCTCGAGCCTTGCAAAGACGACATCCCGTACGCCCTGCTTCACACCAACCACGCTGCCGCAGATCCTTCCGTACCAGACACAGAATCCTCCTCTGCCGGTCCAGAGTCCCAGCGTTATGCTCTCGAGGGCTCAATCGGTCTTGCTGCTGGCCATCCTGCCGTACCTCTGACCTTCGATCTCTCCGACTGCGCCAATGACCAAAATCCACTAGCTCGTGCCTGTTACAAAGCCTGGAAGACGGATGATGTGGTCATCTTGCAAGCAAAAGACGGCTCTCTGCCACCAGCCTTCAACCAAGGCGTCCCTGGTAGAGCCTCGGGTGACAAGGTACAAACAGTTTGTGTCATTCCTCTGCCCGACATCTCCAATCATCGAACAATGGCCTTCTTGACTCTGGCAATGACCCCTCGTCGACCATACGATTCAGATGCCGCCATGTTTGCATACTATCTGCGCGACATTCTCGTCAAATCTGCCTCGGCCATCTTCCTTCCTGAAGAGCAACGGCGATCCCGTCAGAAGTTTGAGCAAATCGAAGCTTCATTGGCCCAACAACTTCGTGCTACAGCTCTTGAGACGGAACGTTTAGAAAGCCGTTATGCAAACATGGCCCAGCTTGCTCCTGTAGCAATGTACGCCATTACCCCCGATGCTCGCACCACCTTCCATAACAAAGCATATTTGGACATCACCGGCATCACCGAAGAGTCCATCGAGGCTCAGACCGATCCCTTAGCCTACATTCACCCTGACGATTGCGACAAGGTTATGAGTTCTTGGATTCAGTGTCTCGAGGAAAAACAGCCTTTCACAATCGAATACCGAGTGAGTCGTCCTTGGTCTTTTACGGATCCAATCTCGGGTGAAACCATGGAAGGCGACACTTGGGTCTTGGCCACTGCAGCACCAGAAATGGACGAAGATGGTAACATCATTCATATCCAGGGTTGGCTACTCGATGTCAGTGATCGCAAGTACCATGAAAAGTCTCGCATTCGACAGATCGAAGCCGAACAGTCGGAAGAAAGGTTCGCTCGTCTGGCTGCAGATGCTCCTTTGGGCATGTATCTTTTGAAACCCAATGGCGAACCGTTATATCTCAACGAAGCATACTTCGATATACTTGGCTTTACCAGAGAAGAATTTGACGAACGACAGCGATCAGGCGTCGGATGGGGTGACAGAATTCATGACGATGATCAAGCCAAGGTCGGTGAGGCATGGCTAGCACTAGCTCAAAATGGTACACCTCTGAATCTGGAGTATCGCATCAAGAAGCCCTGGAAGTACATTGACGAAGCGAGTGGCCTGGAAATGGTGGGAGAGACCTGGCTACAAGGCACAGCAATAGCCGAGATTGGTATTGACGGTTCAGTGGTGGCCATTCAAGGTTTCGTCACTGAAATCTCCTTGAAGAAGGCTTCAGAGCGTTTGCTCAGCGAGCGATTGGAAGATGCTCTCGAACACAAGCGTCAAGCTGATCGATTTATAGACATGACCAGCCATGAGATGCGCAACCCCTTGAGCGCAATTTTACAATCCGCCGATGGGATCTTGACGACTCTCGAAAACAGC